>JARBEQ010250862.1:0-11176 GCA_030265355.1 Tritonia tetraquetra | reverse complement strand
CAAGGGTTCTTTAATGTGCGCAATGTGCACACGGGACCTCTGAGTTTATCGTCCGTCTCCGATAGGACTAGGTTCTTGATCTCACCTACCGTACCTGAATAGGTTTTCACCAAGTTACACTGAGAAAAATATTTGACGCTGCTGGGAATCGAACCATGTACCTTTCGCTTCTGAGGCAAGAACCGTACCTCTGCGCCACTGGGACCCCACTAGCACTAGTATGATTTTAATTTGGTTTTAAGTTAAAAGGAGTAGACATTTGATCTCCCTATATTTTTCATTCGGTGAAAAACAAGCTGTTGCTGCAAGAGCAATTCTATTGGAAATTTCCCTTTCAATGTTACACAGTTACAAAGTACTACAGTCAGACGTACGGATACGGCGATGTGATAATTTGTTCACTCAAACCTTTCTTCCACACGCTAACTTCCCTTTGGTCACAGAGTTGGCGGTATAACTTTATCCAATAAAGACAATGATCAGAAACTGTCTGTTGCTATCACACAGACTTGCAATGTGGTGAACACAGTAGACTTCCACATGAATGTGAGGGTCATGAGTGCAAGTCCCACTTCCATGGTTCCTTTTTCTTCAAACCTTACTCTGATTGCCTCCCTTGGAACCTTTCCTTCTTTCTAATTCAGTTCCCTGTTACCATTACAATGTAGGGCCCGCTCTATGACGCGGATTTACTCTGGATCAAGATATTAGGCCAAGCAGGTGATCAGCCCACTGATTTTTTTGTAATCGGACTTAATTCTGACCCGACAGCAGCTTTTCTACCTATTCTTCTTGATTTCCAACTACCAAGGGTTCTTTAACGTGCACACGGGACCTACGCATTTGTCGTCCGTCTCCGATAGGACTATGTTCTTGATGCCACCTTCCTTCATAGGATTAGATACGATACTCTGACCCCCTCCCTTTGGAAGTGGTGCCTGCAACACTATGGGTCACAAGCGCTTAGAAAAGCGCTTGAGAAAAAGTAAGACAAGGGGGACGACACATAGTTCAAAGATAGAAAAGAAGTAGATTCCAGCAGATCAGTCAGTCCCTATCCCGGTCTGAGGTGACAGAAACAGTTTCACTCAGGCAGCCCTTGCAGAAGGGACATACTCAATTCGTATAATATACAGTAATGAATACTATAAAGAGAGATGATTTACATGAGAAAAAAAAATAGTCATTTCTTATACTCAGCTAACTTCATAGTGTCTGAATTGTAAAGAATAACAACACTACACATATCTTATCTCATCTAAAAGCAAAATACATCATATCACACAGATACTAAAAATCCTGCTTCCCCCCAAAAAACCATATTTTCCCAATAATTGGGGGGGTTTATGTGTATGAGTGGGGTTTTGTTTTTGTTCTAGAACACATTGATGGTTTTCAAAATTAGATTTTAATCACTTTGATTATTGACAGTAAGGAAATATGGAATATAATGACCAATTCTATATAAGAACATGAAATAATTCCCCACTGAGCTATTCACTGATGAATACTTACGTTCAATTGCAATGGAATCCTACCAGGAGAGAAATTAATGACTCCAAGCTCCACTCAGATGTTGTCACTGGTATAAAAACAGTTAGATAAACCAGGAGTATGTTTGACGAATAGACAGAATATAAAATATTCGTTTGATATGATTCGTATATTATTTATATTTCCATTGTTCTGTACACTGACCACACTATAATCTTATGTGCCTACTGACCCAATGTCGTATGACACACACACACTTTTGTACGTTTGCCTGTATATAGTATGTGTGTGTAAACATGGGGTCTGTGGGTGTAAACATGGGAAAACAGAATAGGGTATTGACCTGTTTTATATTAAGCTATACATAAAATTTGATGAATAAAATCATTACCACAGATATGTTTTGAACTGTTAGCATCGGCAATGTGAAGGTGATAATAAGATTCAAACAAAGGGAGGCTATTAGCGATGTGAGGCAAAGTGATTATGACCAAGGACATGCTACCGCTCGGTTAATCAATTATATAAGATGCAAAAACTGGGGGAAAATTATCAATAAAATCATTTCTGTGACAAATGTTGATTTTCTAAATCTGTTAATACATAATAACTACAACATCGTTTAGTAAATAAGTTCTATAAAATATAAATAATCTAAATGATGCATTCTAATTCTATATAAAAATTCTTCTTTTGTAAATCAAAATAAAACTATAAACCATTCTTTTTTTTTAAAAAATTCCGCAAAATGTATCATATCTTTGCTTTATGATGTCAAAGTCAAAAGACAATCAAATCAAGTAAAAATAAAATTTACAATTCACGTATAACAAAGTTATCGACACTAACAACAATATATGAATAACGCCTTCACACGAACAAACAAATGGTCATAAATATAATATATTTCTTTTAAAATTCCTCATTATTTATTTCTTATCTACAAGATAAAAAAGATTTACAAATAATTTAAAATAACCATAGGTTGCCCAGAGTATGACAACAATGTGTTAATCTTATTCTTTTAACGACTGAACTTTCATACATTAAAAAAATGCCGTAAAAAACACCACATCAACTATCATGTATTTGTTAATTTTTGCATTAGAGAGTAACATTTTTTTTTTACATTAAAGAATAAAATTATCCAAAACATAGCAACACATTTTGGTGCATTAGAAAACATAAATAAGAGCATTGAATCATAGAAATTGTTAAAAATAGATATCTTGTTTTGTTTCTCATTTTCCTTTGCCCCACTAAGAGGTGGCTCAGAAATTCTGAAGAGTGTGTTTGTGTATCTGATAAGTTTGTTTGATCAAGCCCATAAATACTTCCACATTTCAACCCACGAGGCATGTCAGCACCTCAACCAGTGTGCAGCCAAATGTGCTAATAAAGATTTTAGACAAGCCGAAGATCAGTCCACTTTTATTAGCACCATGACAGTATTAACATAAAAAGGCAAATAAACAAATTACTTCTTGGCTATATGAAGAGAGAGAATTTGTCACTTCGGGCTTGTATAAATTGTTTAAATATTCCTACTTGATACACAGTTACATCCAGGATTAGCACACACTCTAAAAGCAATCAAACATTATGTAACTAAAACAGCTAAAACATAATAAGTTTGCATTGACGGTGACAACTAAAAGTGCAACAGAAGCGTTCTACAATCAAAACAAATAAATCTATATCTATAATAATGCCATTAGTCACACTGTCAACTCAGGTCCATCCATTACTATTTCAAATTACTTTTCATTTTGTTATCCAAACCGCATAATACCGCTAAGCAGGGTGCGGCCAGCTCCATGTCCAACAAAGAGCTGGAAAAACTTTGGATCAGGTAGATAGGGCAAGCAGGTAATCACAGCCCACTGCGTCCATCTTTAATGAAAATTTGATAAAAATAGGAGGGAAGGTGGCAGAGTGATTAAGACAGAGGACTTCTATGGTGAAGGTTGTGGGTTCAAGTCCCGTTCCAGGCACATTGTTTTTTTCTTGGGGAAGAAACTTCATGCCAATTGCATACACAAATTCAAACTTTGTCACAATAGTTGTCATAGTATTTACTGTAACCTTAAAATGTTGCAATCATAGAATATATTTCATCATTATTCAATCTTCATAATTGTAAGTTCCCAGTGCAAGGGGCATCACTCTGGACAAATCAATGAGTAAATAGGCTAGAACAATGAAAGACTGATAGTGGCCGTAGTGCAATCACAGCTTAAAACCATATCAAGACATAATACAATACAGCTTGAATACAGAGAGCTGTATCAAGCAATAAAAAAAACATAATTAAAACTCTGTTTAATTCTGTATTTTAACATTCAATTTAAATATAAAATAACTTTTTTTATCATTCATTTATTTCATTTGAAACAACTGATAAAAATCTAATTCATATATAATGAATATATCAACATGCAATTGCCCTCTCCCGGTGATTAACATTTAATATCATCAACTTCCCCATGAACAAAAAAAATAGCAAATATCACTAGGGTACTAGTAAATGAACCTGTCTACATCTACACCATACAAATTTATGGGGTCTGCCACAAATTGCCCAACTGCGAGATTTGAAATTTTTAGATTAAAATCAAAATGTTTCTTTTCTGGCAGTGTCAAATACTGTTATCATACCGCAGACTTTTTTCCTCTCTCATCATTTTTTTCTTTCTGTTAATAGAATAGAGGCAAACTGAAATTGACTTTCAATTTTTAATACCCTAAGCTTACAACCACAAATTCATAACTAAAGTATTACGAACATGATTTATCATGACAAAATTTCCTTTCTGAACTCTGTGTTCAACATAAATATCATTGTGTCCTTGCAAAAGTCAGCCAAACAAAAGAGTCTGACATCAAAGCAACAAATAATTTCTTTCTTTATCATGTCCCAGTTTACCTTGCGGTGTAAAGTTTAAACAACGATACATGAGTGAAAAAAGAAGAACAATCCCAATTACAAGATTTGGCTTATCAAACATTACTACTGGATTGCGATTTTTTAGCACTAGAAGGCTGGAAGTGTTCCCTCAACACAGGCCGTCCTTTAGCGTCTTTCAGGCCAGTAATTGTATTGATGCAGAAGAAGCACTCCTTCTTTCCCAAAATCTGCTGGGTGATGCAAGTTCTGAAAAAGATTAATAATAACAATAATGACAACAACAACGACGACAATAATGTAGAAGTAGATTTTCATATATTTCAATGCATTCCTATATAACACTAGTCAGCAATGGTAAATAAGAAATCATCTTCTTGTATTAATGACATTCTTTCTCATTGTTAATTGATATCTCCAGGTAAAAACAAATGCTGGAATTAGCTGGTGAGTAAATTATGTAAAAAAAATTATTTTATGCAAGATATATATATATATATTGAACAATCTTTATTTAAAAATTTCTATTAGAGATTTCTTGCATGCATGTGGAGACAACATGATTAAGACAGTGGACTTCCATTGCAAGGAGCATGGGTTCGAGTCCCATTTCAGGCATTTCAGGAAATTCACTCTGATTGCCTCACTCGACCCATGTGTAGAAATGAGTACCTATTCTCAACTAAGAATTTGGAAAGTAAACTGTGATAGACGAGAAAGTGGTAAATTGTCACCAGTCTGATTCATGTTACCTAAACTGAGTTATGCTCACGCCACCATATCTGTGATATCACCAACAAATACATAATGTTGCAATCTTAAATACAGGCCTGCCAACCATAAAACATTAATATTAAAAAATAGAAAACTCTCAATGTCAACATTAAAAAACAAACCATTTGAGGTGTTAAAAAATGGCTTCAAAACAGGACTTGGGAGGTATGTAACTATCATAACAACTGTTGCGTCATAAACATCAACTTATTCCTTAAAACATAGCTTCTCATTATTTCTCTCAGTCTGATTAGAGAAACCACAAAACATTGTAGCTCAGATTCACAATATTTTTTCAGAAGAATTTTGATTTCAAAGAGGTCACTCACCGACATGACTGGTGTCCACAGGGTACAAAGGTCACCTGCTGGGGGTTTGCATAGCAAATGGTACAAAGGTCCTCATCATGTACCGTCTAGGGGTGGAAATAACAAACAATCCATTGGTCAATACTATTCCAATCATATATCAATGATGAGCTTACTTTACTCTATGTAAACAACAACAATGTAACCATTATAAATAAATAATACCCCTTTTGTATCTTAACATAGGGCTTATAAATTCTGTAAAAACATGTGTTGTGCTACTTAGATTCTAGGGATGTGAGCCGGCATATTTCAAGCGAACAAAACTACCCACTATATTTCATTTTTATAATCTCAATTTAAACTATCAAAACATGATAGAGAGACAAAACAATCCTACTATATAAAAATAGTGGTTTGTGTTTTTAAATTGGCGTTGGGGCTTTCAATAGGGTGTACATAGAAACTCATTTCAATTTGTCAAATGAATGGCAAAGCCAAACATGACGAGTATCCATATAGATGGTTAGAGGAAAAGAAAACTTTCATTTTGTTGTGAAGATGGCAAAGAAGCATTTTAAATTCCACCCGCCTCCTCCACAACTTATTAATGTTTGCATGTAATAATAATAATAATGATAATAATAATAATAATAATAATAATAATAATAATAATAATAATAATAATAATAATAATAATGACAACACTAATCTTACCTCTTTCTCTAAGGACAAACTGAGATGTTGGGTTTGGAGGTAGTGAATAAGTTTCTCAACATCTTCTACCTCTTCATTGCTGATCTCATTCACTGAAGAATAAAAAATACAATTAGATTTTATTGACAACTATAAAAAGATGGATTCACAGAAGAAAAAAAGATACAACGTTATGATTAGATCCCATTGACAACAATAAAAAGATGGATCTAAGAATTTCAGACAAGCAGGGGATCAGCTCACCATGTCAATCATTCTTTACTGGCACCATGAACAATACACTGAATAGTTTTGGTCATCAAAAAGGCCAATAAACAAATTATTGCTCTCTTTTGGCTACCTCTCAGTTTTAGTTTTAGGAAGCGGGAGAATTATTTAATCTGAGGCCAGTCATAATAAAGGGCAACAATCCCACTTGAATAACAATCAATGTTTTTATCATCTTCATCATCACTGTCATTGATTTCAAATCAACTTCTTTATCATCTTCATCATCACTGTCATTGATTTCAAATGGTACAATTTTTAATTCCTATAAACACAAAGACTTACATTTTTTGAAAGAAAACATTTTCTCCGTTTTGCTTTCCCGTTTACTTTCAGGCTTTGTCGTTGCTGGTGTCTGACCTAAAACAAACTGCAACGAGTCTGTTTTGAAACCAGTGTCTTGTAATAGAGCTCTGGTTGCCTTCTCCTGGCTATGGAGACAAAAAAGAATGTTGGGACTTAAATTAGAGCTAGCATAATTTGTTAATTTGTTTCTGTAACCTGTCCCATATCCACCTAACAGACTAACACTTAAATAAAGCAGCCTTGTATTTTTTTAAACAAAAAAAAACCCTAAACAAAATAAGCCTCACACAAATAAATCAAAACTATAAAGAATGTTGGCAACTTTATTCTTTACTACTTGCTAATCTATAAGTTTTGTTGTCTCTAAACCTTAACTCGGAGAGAAGATGGCGCTGACAAGTTTTTCAAGCCCACTGATAGGAAATGGGAAGAAGGAAGAAACACAATATAACAGATCGTTTTTGACTGGACTGACAATACCTGAACTCCTAAGGAAAGTCACAGATAGACTGGCAAGGAGAAACATTGCGTCTTTTGCATCCCACATGTCCCGTCTATAACTTTAGTCATGGGAATGAATGACTGAAATGAAACCTTAACTGGAGGCACCATGTCACTCGCCTCTAGATGCATCAGTCTGGTGTTTGAATCCAACCAGTACAGGAATTTTTTCTTTGGATCTTTCAGAGTTTTAGTGGTTCTGCTTTGGAGACTCACAAGGACTCATCCAAGTTCTTTTGAACAGCCTTTGATATGACCTGTCGCAAACAGTCAACTTTAGTTTATACTTTGGACTCCTCTGTGGTGCAGTGGTAAAGTACTACCTCTCACTCATGGATCGAGAGATCCACAGTTCAAATCTGGGCCAGTCAAAGAGTTAAAAGGGCTTTTCTTACAGCCTTGTGGGTTCAAGTCTTATTGGAGACAAACTATAAAAAGGAGCTACCGTCTCTGAAATGATCTTCAAGCGCTGAAAGGGGAACAAATCTGACAACTTTAATAGAACTTTAAATGTTAAAACCATACCTAGATCCTCCACATCGAATGATGAGCTGTGCCATTATACCCACAGTGACAGACAAAATAGGGTAAAAGTTGACACTGTCCAGACCTGCGAGAGTAACAAGAGAACAATCATTGATGACAATACTACAATAGGAAATGTCTTAACCTTATTAGCTATGTTCAAATAGGACACAGAGAAATGTCTTAAGAGGTGTCTTTTTTCTGGATATTTGTCTGTTGCTCTTGCTCTTGGTCGTACTGATGAAGTTTTCATAGATCTTTGCAATCATTGCTATGATTTTTGTGAAATCTCAGAAGGTAGGGTGTCCACGCCGGTAGTGCCTGGTGTGGATTGACCCTGTGAATTTGAATGTGCGGGTCAGATTGGCTCTTTACTCTTTGAAAACGTGATGATAGCACCAGAAAAATAGCCGTAGAGAATAAAAGTGATATGTGATAGCGAGAATCTAACCCATGCGCACCGAAAGCAACTCTGTCTTGATAGAGATCTATCCGTTAATGAGAGAGATCTATCCGTCAAGTGGTTGAGCGGTTGAACTTCTATCTATGACGAGGTGGAGTTGATGTTGGCAGGCTTGTGGGTTCCATTCTCAGGCGTAAGGCCAATTTCTTTCTCTACAGCTAATTCTCTGGCATTATTACATTTTCCTTATCCTTGATAACATAACCAGGCCTGTCAACCCTATCTTAAGTAAAAACAAGACAAGACTACAGAAAAAAAACAGGACATCAATAGAGAGAGAAAAAATATGGTGAAAACATAGGATTATTCAATAAAAATAGTAAAAACAGGCATTTTGACAAGTTTTAAAATAACTAAAAAAACAGGAAAATCCCTTTAAAAACAGGACTTGGTAGGTCTGCATAACCGAATATACTTCAAATTCCATCGTGTTCATGTTATGATTAGACAATGATGAGGGTTGTGGGGTGGAGTCCCGCTCCAATCACTTTATTGTTTTCTTGGGCAAGAAACCTCACTCCAACTACCTCTCCCAAACCAGGTGTAGATATGGGTACCTATTCTCAACTGAAAGTTGGGAAAGTAATAGACAATAAACCAGTATCCGATCCTGAAAGTGGCGGAACTGAAACCAGGAAATATTATTACTAACTTACTTAGTAGAAAACCAAAGTAGATACTCACCCTGAATGGGTATAGCTACCAGGTTTTGAAAAGCACCATCTTTTAAAGTAATCCGAGACATGATGTGGCAAACGAGCTGAGAAAATATTGAAAAGGTCACTAAATTTCATGTTATGGATATAGGGAAAATATTAACAAAAAATTATACATTGGGTGCTACACAATCAAATCCTTCCAAGCAAAAATGCTGTCAGCACTTCTTTCCCTACTCAATTATTCATATTGACCAAACCTTCCTTAGTTACATCTTGATCATAGTTTTTTTCACAGTGTTTCTGCATCTCATTCTAATTATCATTTTTTCCAGGGCTTTTTCTTAAATTCCAGAGCTAAAAAAGTTACTATATAAATACCTAAAATATTGTTAATAGTATCGTAAAGTAAACAGTCTTGCTTAAGTTACACTTGCTGTATAGCAGGAATCTTCTTACAATTATTATTCGGCTGGTTGGACAAAATTCCAGGGAGTAAATACAAATTCCAGGGCTTTTCAAGGGATTTTTAGTATTATATCAAATTCTAAGGCTTTTTTCTGCAGAATATAATTAAGGGTGCACAAGTACTATGTTTTTAATATAATTAGCATCATACTTCGACATAATGACAATACCTGCATAAGCCTCTTTAAGAATAGTTCTGCTGACGGTCTTGACCAGTCTGTGAAGACCTGGGGAGCAACAGTGGCCACCATCTCCAAAACACGAAGCAAACATACCGATATTTCAAAGCAAGCTGCACATATTTTGATCTGTCTGATCTCCAGATACAATGGACTGTCCGTGCGAACAACCAAGGATGCAATCTGCAAAGTGAAGTGTTATCACATGAAAATCATTCTGTATTGTTTTAAACCCATCCCCTCTTTTCATAACCTACCTGTTACATTAGTAGGACTCATGACACTGTTTAACCTTAGAACTTAATTCAAATCTTTTTGTGGAGGTTTTTTTTAAAAAAATGTTTTAAATTAAACCCTTCAATCATGATAAGGAAGTTTAGCCAGTGCTATATATTTGTAACCGTTGTTCTATTAATCAATCACTATTACATCTAATTCTAATCGTGTCACTGATGACTAAGGTGTGAATGCAGAATCCAGGGAGTATTTCTATGTAAATACCAGGTTATAGAATCATTGAGCTATCAACTTCTTTTTTATTTGAATCCCACCATGAAGGGTCTAAATCATAATCATCCAGATGTTTCCTCAAAATCAATAAGGAAAAGTACCGCCACAAATCAATTTGTTTAAATGGCTTGAATAGCAAATTGTTAATATTAGAAAAGCAATGACAAAGAATACACAAATTGCGTTAAGACATAACACTGGGAAAATGCTTGTTTTCTGAAAAGTTCTGTGCAAATTGGATGTTGTCCTTGGCTTTCATAATCTAATCAAATTCAAACAAACCTCTTGACATATGCCCACAAATTCTGAGAAAGACCAATTGAGCTGGTTCAGCAAACTATCCAAGAACTTGGTGGACCGAGACTCATCGTCCAGTAAGATTTTGGCCAGGAGACTCTGGAACACCTGAGATGGACACGGTTCTGGAAAAAGATTTAAACATTTTTTAATGGAATATATAAAAAACAAGCATGGGCTCCAGTACGTTGATCGGGTCATCAGAGATGTGATGTAATCAACTTGTAATCCCTTTTAGTCAACCCGTATTGTGTCAATATAATATCTCATTATTATAATGAGAGTGGTAATACATCAAAGGATGTGGTCAGTGGTATGACAGAGATAAAGTAAAAGATAACCCAGAAGGACCCTTCCATAAACATTGAAAATTCAGTCAAAATTGTTGAGTTAATATTTCAAAATTGTATTTATTTTGTTAGATATTCGTATATATTTTGAACAAGAGGGGAAAGGGAATGTATGAACTTCCAAAAGGACAAAGCACAGGGATGTAGAACGTTTCGGGCCACAATGCCCTTCTTTCAGCTAAAAGAAAAAAAACACAGAACACATAACACGAGAATGGGTATGGAGATGTCTGATAATTCGATTAAAGACCTATCGTCTTGCCAGTCAGTAACTGAATGAAAGGTAGAGAGAAGAAAATCACACATGAGACGTAGGTTACGTAATAGGGCTTCACACCTGTGGTGGGAAGACAAAGAAAGGACACACGTGGAGGGGTCTGTGTGTAGGAGGTGGGGGGGGGGGGGGGACCACGGATGGTGGCAAACAGTGCGAGAAAAATTTATGGGAATATGTAT
>JARBEQ010250851.1:0-11178 GCA_030265355.1 Tritonia tetraquetra | reverse complement strand
GATCTGTTTACCGCAATTAGAGATATATCTAAGTAGACCTATATTATGGTCTAATAATTAGGTTATCATCGGTTCACCGATTCCAAATATTCTCTCTCTCTCTCTCTCGCGCGCGCGCGCTCGCGAGAGAGAGACAGAGACAGAGAGAGAGAGAGAGAGAGAGAGTATTTGGAATCGGTGAACCGATGATAACCTAATTAGACCATAATATAGGTCTACTTAGATATATCTCTAATTGCGGTAAACAGATCTCGTGACAAGTTGGAATCTACGGCTCGCGTTTGACGTGACAAGAAAAGCCCAGTGTTCATATAGCACCTGTGCGTTGCCCGTAATGCATTCGAGATAGGTGTTAACGCTTTTTGTGTAAACGCACCGCCAACGATCAATAGCAGACGTACACTATTTCACTCAACACTCACACATACCTGAAATGCCAGTCACTTTGTCACGTGACGATAGCAAAGATGATGCGCTCACCTGTACGCTCGCTAGTTTTTATTTCTGACTGCACTGGCACGCTGATTATAACGGGATTTATCGTAACGGAAATAAACAGGAAAAAAGAATGGGAAAAATCGAGTGACAAGGCTTATGTATTTCACTGGACATGATGTGTGAACGAAAATTATTTTATGTGTGACGTTATTTTTGTGTCTTTTTGCCTATGATTTTCACCGGATATCTTGCTAACGAACGCGCCCCGAGCAGGCATGATGGACTATTTTATTATGACGTCACACCGTTGGCATCACTTCGAAAGGTTCATGGATTGTTGACATTCTTAGTACTGATTGGTGTCGTTCGAATGCCCTTCATGTTATCTTTCGCTTTTACTGGATTAATACATCTTCATTCATGTTACACCTAGGGAAGAGCTGTTCATTTATTTCGCCATGTTGAAGTGTATTCCGTTATTTCGTGCCTGTAACAGGCAGGTTGAGTCTGTGGACAGACGACACTATGGACTAACGAGTGTTCCTGATGATGTACTACGTTACGCTCGGAGTTTAGAAGAGCTTTTATTGGACGCCAATCAGATTAGAGAGTTACCAAGGGTGAGAAACATCTTTTGAATTATAATTTTATTGTTCTTTTGCCCCATTTACTGAGATACAAGGGTCTAAAAGCGGTAACTTTCTTTTCTTTCAGGGGTTCTTTCGACTCGTTCAATTGCGGAAGTTGAGTCTTAGCGACAATGAAATTGGCCGTTTGCCCGATGAAATCAGCAGTCTTGTCAATCTTGTGGAATTGGATATTAGTAAAAATGGTAAGAATAGATTTGCTACTCATTTTGAAAATCAATTACTTCATTTTCTTTCATAATACCCTCAGGCTAAATGGATGATTGACTGATTGCCGCCATATTGAATCCAATTCGGCATTGTTTTGTACTGCTTGTTAGGCATAATCTTGTGGTGTATTCTTGATTTGTAGCTCTTATTGAATTTATTTTATATAATAATAAAAAATAGGGTAATGTGTGGTGACTTATTGATATGTTATATTTGTGCTTAAGCCCCTATCACTTGAATCATTCTTCATGGAAGAATAGTTGTAACAGGTTGTCTGACAGGGGGAGATAACTGGATTGTCTAAAATTGCCATGGAGGGGGGCTTGTCACTTTCACAAACCTGATTTAATTTTTCTTTGAATATTTTCTATGTTCATAAAAGGGTAAAGATATAAAATCATAACTAATCAGGCAAGTCTAGGTTATAAAATGATTCATTTGATCTCAACAAGCCTGATTATTGAAAGTTTAGACACTTGTTGAAGACTAACCTGGTCTAGACATCTTCATTTCATGTCTAGATCATGAAGAATACAATAAGGAAGTGTCACTGTAAAGTGATTATCATAGGAGTTGATATTCAGAGGTCTGATATTGATAGTGTCACTACCCAAGCAAATCCCAGTATAAATGACATTCAATTATTTTAACAATTGCCGTTTCTAAAGTCACCCTCATTGCCCTCATTTTTTCATGGCTTGAAATTTCTTCCTGCTTTTGTAATCTTTAGTGTTTTGCGTGGTGTTCAATTGTCCATGTTATTGATATTTTGTAATTATTGGTTAAACCGCTGTGGGAATGAGTGAACATTGCCAATGCCCCTGCTACTCTTTGCTTTGAGGAGTCACAATAATAAGAGGATTGTATTTTTGTGTGACTGTGTTCATGAAATGTTATTCGACTGTTCTTGATATGAATCTTATAAGTGATAGGATGTAGAGTTTTGATCATCTTCTCAATATGAGAGAGGCAATGTGACCTGCCAAATCTTTTTTTGTTGGTTACCTATCTTGCTACCTAGTGAATTGGTGAACAAATGTTGGCAGTTTAAAAAAAACAAAAAACTTTCCTCGCTTACAGCCTCCTTTGACTGTTCTTGGGAGAATTGTTTTCGCAAGGCCTGTTAAGCTGGAATCATGACCATACTATTTCATTGTACGTTTTTTTACGACTGAGGAGATTGTCGTGAGGTCATATCTCTTGCAGAATTCTCTTTTACAGACCTCCCAGTTTCTCACATGGTCAGAGTATTTGATGCCTAAGTGCCTCCGGTTGCACCTCATTTTGGTTACCAGGATATGTTTTTACTTTATAGCTCAGTTGTCAAGAGCCCCGTAGGCATAGAAATACTGAGAGGGCAAGAGATCGTGGTAGGTGGATTTTGGATTGCAAGCTAATGTTTTTGTCTCTCCAGATGGTTTGGAGTTTTCCTAAAACTGTTGTCCATTCTATGTCCATGCTATCCTTGTCGCTATCTCAGGCTTCAAGCCTTCCGTCTGATGATATAGGATTGAACCAATGTATTTGAAGGTCTCCGCTTTCTTGCCCAGAGAGGTAGAACCTCGCAGCATTTATCAATTGCTGCGAGGGAGTACCCACAAGGGCTATTTGTTTAAGGCCTATGATTTATTAGTGCTCAGTCTATTGCTCATGGTGCCAGTAAAGAGTTGTGGGCTGATCACCTGCTTGTCTGCAACTGTCTGATCCAAAACGTTCCTGGCTCTGTGTTCAGTCAAAACACTATAATGTTACTTCACCAACCTTGATGTGAACGGATACCTTTCGGTGCTGTTTGACATTTGTGAATTTGTCCTGATATTTGACGATTGGCTAACATTTGTCATGGATGGGTGGAGAGTCAGAGGGATAAAAGTGAGATCTGGCTACAAAAATAGACAGAAATGTTTTGAGGTCTTCGGGGGGAGGGGGGAGGGAGGGAAGCTGTAGCGTTGGTTGCAACTGATTCTCCTGGCTGTTTTACTCAAAGTCAATCTAAGCTCTCAGAAGGCCAGGATGTCATTTTAAAATGTTACAGGGTGTAAAATTTAAGAATAATGGCTTCTGAACAGCTAATCAGTAAATGTTCTGCCATGTCACTTTGCGCTTTAAGAAGACACCAGCCTTATTGGATGGGATGAAAACAGGTTTAGTCACTACAACTACAAGACACATTTTAAAGATTATTATGCTGTTATAATTGCTCAGAACAAATCTCTTGTGGCCACTCACTGACGTGGTAAAATTCATAGATCTCTCCTGATCTGGTGATTTACTCAATTTATTGATCACCTGCTTGTCCTAAATTCTTGATCCAGAGTATTTCTAGCTCTCTTTTGACTATTTAAGGTCATCATGCTGCAATGCGACAAGGGATTGTTTAAAAAAGTATTATATAAAGATTTTTTTCTGAAATAAATCATTACACATTTTTTCAAACTAGTCAGTGAACTGGTTTAGATGTTAGAGTTTAGTGTATTAATTTGAAACGGAAGCAATGTAATTGCTCTGAGTATAAGAGGGGGAGAGATGCAAAAACAGATACGCTCCAATTTGAGCATTTTGGGTTATTACTACTATCACAGGCATCTAGTCCAGATTGTTCTTTACCCCCCACAGGGATCCGGGGTGATATAAATAGGTGCTCTGTTCATCAACAGGGGGTGTAAAACCAATGATGTATGCTACCTATGGACTATGCATCTAGTTACCTTTGATTTGTTTGGAGCCGTGTGGCGGGCGCTGAAATGACCTACCTGTGTCAATAGAGCCCGAAAGCACCAAAAAAACAAACGAGATTGTTCTTTTGTGTTAAAATCATATTATCCAAAACTCAATAACTCTGACTAATTGATGTGTAAACATCACTGTTTTATTGGAATTTATAGAGATTTAATAGCTAGAAGAAAATGTTGATTTTCTCAATTAGTACTTTTTAAAAAAGATATGCATCTCACCCCCCTCAAATCATTTATATTATACCTAAGAATGTGTCTAATTGAATTTTGCAACTACAGACAGAAACAATTTGCTTGAACTTGAATGTTTGAATGTTCAAAATTCAGATTTCGGGAGGAATAGTGTTGTATTCATGAATGTGACGTAATCTCTTCCCTTTACTACTACTACTAATGATAATAATAAAGTTTATTTCTAGAGCGCCTTAAATCCCATTCTCACATAGCTCAAAGTCAAAGCGCATAGCACAATGGGCAGAGATGAACAATGTTTACAAATAAAGTTAAAATTTAAACTATTTAAAACTATATCAACGTACATTACCCACAAGAAATTATATCGCACCTGATTATGACAGTAGTGTATTTTAATTGAAAATGTGAAAACAGTAAAATTGATTTTCCAGTTAAAATTTTTTTTTAATAGATAGGATAAAGATACAAAATATTATCAGCCCTTGGTGTTTTTAAAGTACCAGACAGTATTCAGTATGTACTGGAAGCTCCTCTCTATGTAAACTGTCTGGTAATACTATTGTAAATAGTATAGTTCTAAATTATTTTGCTGTGTAATTCTATGATTTGTTGGCTTAGGTTTTATGTGTCATAAGGGAAGGGGTTGTGAATATGTGTGTGTGTGTGCGTGTCTCAATGCATGTATGGAATGTTTACCTGACAGTCCCTTAGCGTGGGCTAGAGCAGATGAAGGAGGGGCATGGTGTATTTAGGTCAGACACTGGGAGGGGTCATAGGGTCAGGTATTAATTAGATGTTGTATCATGACTTACACTAATTGCCTCCCTGTTTGGGGGATTGCCTCCTGACCTGGTGTGTGTTTGTGTGCCTAGTGCATGAGTGTGTGTGTGGGGGGAGGGGGGGGGGGGGGTAGTCTGTGTGGGGCTGATAAAGGTACTCTATCCCTCTGTTATGTGTGCATATTATAAGTTTTGTAGTCTTGCCAGACTTAGGGTTATTTACAATGATGTGGGGGCCTATAGAGACTGTCATCTAGGTCGTGATTGATAATACATTGAATTGTTTTCAATCCACTTATATGGCCAATGGGTCCTTATATATATATACATAACTGAATTCTCTTGTCTTCAGAAAGCAACCTCAGCATAATTTTTACAAGGAGTGAAAGAGAGATGAATCTATCATAATATCCTGAATATCCCTGAACTTTGGTCCATAATTTCAATCCCACCCTGGGATAATAGTGTGTTCACTGATAAGCAGTACATATGAGATAATTTAGCCTAATCTTTGAAAAAAATAATTATGATAAAAGTTTAACAAGACAACATAGAGTTGAAAGGAGTAAAGAGCATGCAATTAGAAGCTTTCAACTTTTTCTTGTTTAGGTATCACATGAAATCATTCACTTTGTAAAATACCCAGGCTTAATTTTGAAATGATACATTTCCATGATGCATAGAAGAGGGCTGATCACCTGTTTGCATTACCAACCCGATCCAGAGTTTTTCCAGCATTGTGTTGAGCAATGCTGGACATGGAGCTAGGCGCACCACTCCTTTGGGGTACAATGCAGTATGGGTAACAAAACAAAAAACATTTCCATGATGAGAAGTAGTAGATTTGGGATATTGTAGACTCACACACACTCAGCTTAAAAATCAATTACCTAAGAGATTTTCTGCTTCGTGTTGTGATCAGGTTACCTGCTTTAGTCGAGAGTGACTGAGTGAGTATATATAGCTCATGACGTCATGGAAAGCTAAGATATGGGAACAGTCGGCTGATTCCCTGTTTGTCTGACTGAAATCCTTGGACCCATATAATTTCCAACAAATAAATTGTTTGATCATGCACGATTATTGGGACGCCTTGTCTTGTTAACCTGAACAATGCCATTTGTAGTGTCTACCATTTGTAGTGTCTTAGTGAAGGATAATTTATGTACCTTTGTTTATTGTATAATTATTGACAAAACACATGGGAATGATTTCCTTCCCAGATTAATAAAAGACCTTACATACCTTACCTTTTTTATCTTGTGTGCCATTTATGGTAGAACATAAGAGCTGTTTCATACCCTGCATTACATTATGAATATGGCCTGATCAAACACAAGGAATGAACTGTTTTCACCCTTATGGATGAAGCAGTCAGTATGTTACAACTTTCTATGGCTCCAGGATTTAATCAGTACCGGTATTCTGATGCTGAAATGACCTTTCTGTGTCGATAGAGCCCTAAAACAGCAACAAACAAACAATATTCTGATAAAATGGCACAGACTTTACCCCCGTTTTCTTGGGTTGTTGCGTAGAATTGGAAAGCAATAACATTTTTTTATCTTACTTAGACTTAGACTCAGACGCTTGTGTACTTTTTCAAAGTATTACTCGGGAATGGGCATGGGTTCCAATAGGTCGAGCAACAAATGACTATTCCACTGTGGGTTTAAAGAGACCCCAGGATAACTTAACATTTTATTGTGTGTAACAACAGGCTCGTTGTTATGCACATCTATTGTTGTATTTTTATTATTATTATGAACCTGTATGAAACAACCTTTTTTCTTTCCTCTGCAGATATATTTGAAATTCCAGATAAAATTAAGTTGTGCAAAAATCTGCAAATACTGGATTTTAGCAGTAATCCCCTCAAAAAAGGGTAAGATATAATTTTGTTATCTTTTGTTTTTCATGCCTGTTTCATTTTTTAAAAATGGTCTTACGTCTGTACTTAGCGTTTGTGTGTCTTCCAATTCCATGTATTTTATCACTTTATTGTTGTTTTCATGAAATTGGTCTGGAAGTTTTGACATTTGCATTATTTTGAAATATGAAAGTGCTGGATAATTCAGTGAACTAGTTTTTGAAGGCTGTCAACAAATTGCTTACTTCGTAAGTTTCATCTGATGTTTGGCAAACTGGGGAGTGTTGCGTATTTATTGGCTGCTTAATATTGTAAGTCAATTCTTAGTGACAAATAATTCTATCAGTATCAGCCTAAAGTTTGGGAACATTAAATGAAAGGTATGAACTTTTTCTTTCTTCTTCTCATCAAAACCACGATTTTGTAGATGCAACTGTTTGACTTTCACTTTCAGCCTGTGAAATATTGTCTTGTGCCAGGCTTTTTCAATTGATTGGCTAACTAAGCAATTTTTAAAATGGAAATTGTGACTTGTGATGGATGATGCCTTGTTTTCATTTTTTTGCCAATTGTAACTGAAAAGGTTCAATGGTGAATCCAGTGAGAGGGGAGAGAAATTCCCCTGGGAAATGAATGATTCATGTGGTTGATGTAAGGTACACAATGGATTTGGTTTGGAAAAAAAGGGGAGGATGGAATGGGAAAGAGACATTGACTTGTAGTAATTATCTCATTGATCCCCCCCCCCCCCCCCCCCCAGCTAGTTAATCAATATGGCATGTAACCAGGTCACGTCATTGAGTGAGGCAGTCTCGTAGATTGGCACTCTTCATCATGGTCGTCATGCAACATTTGTTGCTAGTAGTAGTTCCTTCCAGGTATAGAAATCAATGCTGTTTGTTAATTGGTGCCAATAATATAGGAAGGTATATTGATTTAGCAGATGGACCTATTTTATGACAGAATTTTGTCGAGAAATCAACATTATCCAGGGAAGGGGATATTGTAGATTTTGCTGTATTTGTGGAATTTTTTTCAAAAGCAGATTTCTGCTGATTGTCCTTATTGAAAGTTATTGGACAATAAGATAAAAGTGGCATATTTATGTTTGTCTTTGGGTCAATAGATAAAGTAATCAGACTGCTTTTTTTGTAGGAGTCTTTGATTTGTTTATTTTTTCTCTTGTCTTTGCTTCATTCCATAGGTTTTGGTTTTTTAATGTCAGAATGATAGTTTTTTTTTTAGTAATTTGGAGAAAATTCAATAGTTGGAGTTTGGAAGGGATGGAATTATTTGATTAAACCATGATAACAAAACATTGCATTATAATTTTTATCTTCCCTTGCCATTGTCATCTATTGATTTTCAAGTTTTCTCTAATTATGCTAAGGCTGTAATTTTATTCATCCATAATAATTGGAAGATATTGTCATTGACACGACACTGTTCACTGTTCTACCAAATATATATATGAATATTCAGAGTGATTGTTATACATTTGATTGGTCAAACACATTATAACACAGGCATAACCTTTTTTTTTCTTTTCCTTTAAAAAAAATAAAGATTAGTATACTATCTAATTTTTTTTCTTTCTTTCAGATTTTATATGAAAATGTTGTTTTTTTATGTTGGGTAAATTTTAAACATTTAGAAAATATATTCACTCACCTGCTGATCTTGGACCCTTCTTTCAAAATACTTTAAAGATAGGATTACATAAATAGCTTATTTATAGCTTGAATCTTTGTTTTTATCTTTTATAATTCAATATCAGGTAACTAATACTGTTGTCTTTTTTTTTTCTTTGATGATTGATGTGAAGTCTCTTTTTATGCTTGAGAGTCAGAGAGACGCCAGGCCTTTTATTTATGAATTTTCATTGATTTTCCTCAGATTGCCAGATGGATTGTTACAGTTACGAAACCTGACACAGCTTGGATTGAACGATGTCACTTTACAACGTCTGCCATATGACATTGCCAGGTGTGTAATAATAACTACCTATTGTTTGTGTTGCTTGCTGTATATACTTGATAAATACTGTGCTTTCTTTTGGTCAAAATTGATGGGTTAATTTGTTTATTTTTTATTTGGGTTAGCATTTGCCTCTGAATACAGAGGTCTAGGGTTCATGGCTTTGTCCAAACCTTGATGTGGTGTGGCCGCTTGCATTCTCCAATGACCCAGAGAGTTATGCCGGCTGGAGCCAAGCTCCTGTTAGGGACACCCATGCTGGACAGGTCAATGGGTAGGCGTCTTAAGGTGGTAACCCCACCACCTACCTAGGATACAGTGGGCTAATCCTCCTTCTTGCCCGAAATAAACAGATTCAAAGCATGAATGTATAGTAAACGGACTGACTTTTCATTTGTTTCACTTGCCTCTGGATACAGGTGTCTGGGGTTCAAATCCCGCCTGTGCGTTGCAGGATTGTTTTTTCCATGGACCTTTTAGAGTTGTTCTTTGCCTTCGAGATTCGGATAGATAATATTTTTCTAAGTGAGGAGAAATGAACCTATAACTGGGGAACCATGTAACCCCGTGATAACACTTTCCCTTTGTGTGCAGAAGGTACTGGGTCCGTATCCTGTTTGTGATGTGGGAATTTTTTCCTTTGACTTTAAACTTTCCTGAGTTTTTATAGCTCTGACCCTGTGGATGTCTTATGGAGTCAGGTCCTATCAGGGGGCCGACCTATGATTTGACCTATAATGTGTTGCCAAGGTTGTAAAACTAACAACTTTAAACTTTATTCCTACAGCTTGACTAGTCTGGTGTCCCTGGAGCTTCGAGACAATATGCTGAAGATCCTACCCCAGTCCATTTCCTTTTTAATCAAGTTGAAGATCCTTGACCTTGGCAGCAATGACCTTGACCAGCTACCTCCATCCATAGGGTCTTTGCCTGCGTTGGAGGAGCTGTGGTTGGATAGCAATTACCTGATAGATCTTCCGCCGGTAAGTCTTGTCCAGGTTTTTAATGACGAAAAGGGACTGTCATTTTTGAACTCGCTAAATGTCCTGATTTTATTGGTATCAAGTAAAGAAGGCTCACAGTGGGTTGATCACCTGCTTGGCTTTATATCTTGATCCAGAGAAATTCAGCCTCATAGTGCTGGCCCTACACTGTAATGGTAAAAGTAAAAGGGAATTGGATAAGAAAGTAAAGAAGGAAAATGTGAAAGTGCCAGAAAAACAGCCATGGAAGAACTCATCTGGTGGAGTGTCTGGCTCTGGCTAAACAGTGTTGCCATTCGCTGGTGTGGGTTTGATCCCAAGGTTGACATACAACTTCTTCTATGGCTATTCTTCTATTTTAAAAAAACCTCATTAAAGAAAAGAGGTCTGAAAGTAAATACAAAGAAAACAAAGACTATGCTAATTAGTAGAGCACCAAATAAACATGAAATCAAACTTGGAGGAGAGGTATTGGAACAGGTTGATCTAGGAGTGATGATCAAGTCAAATGGTAGTCTGAAAGAAGAAATAAATCAGAGAATTAGCAAAGCAACAAAGGTGTATTGTCAACTTGGAAATTCCTTAATTTATTGGTAAGAAAGAGCTAACAACCAAAACAAAAATGTCAATTGAGTTCACTTTTCTTCATTTCCAGGTTCACACGCCGTCATGCTTTTATGTACAGCGTTACAAAAATGAAACTTAACTTTTTATTCTAAAATGATATTGATTGTGTGTTACAGGAGATCGGAAGCTTGAAAAAGCTTTCAGTGTTGGATTTGGCAGAGAATCAGTTGGAGTATTTGCCTGAGGAAATGGGAGGTCTGACTAGTCTGACACACCTGTGTCTATCACAGAATGGCTTGGAGTACTTGCCTGATGGCATAGGTGAGATTAACTGGGGGGGGGGGGGGGGGGGGGGGACATTAGTAGTGATAAATGGTATCAGGTAAAATGTGAAAGTTCCAGAAAAATAGCCAGGGGGAAAGAAAAGTGGAATGTCAAACTCTATTCTTGAAATTATTTGCTCAGATCATCGAGCTATTTTTAGCTTGACTGTTGGATTGAAATCTCTTTCTACTGAATTATCCACAAAAAAAAACGTATCAAAGTTTAACAGTTTAACATATCATTCTAGTTTTGTTGTTGTTATAGTTTGTATTAATGTAAAAGATGCATTATTTTCTTGTTTCTTTCTTTAAAACCAATCAATCAATGTCATGGTCTTTCCATTGTTTATGCTCAAAAGTCAGCCTTGTACTCACGATTCGGTGAAAAAAGGACATTTTCGTTGAGGTACCTACTTAGTGGAGACTACTGATTCTCAGGCGTATACCTAAGTTA
>JARBEQ010250840.1:0-11178 GCA_030265355.1 Tritonia tetraquetra | reverse complement strand
TGATCCAGAGAAATCCAGACTCATTGTGCTGGCCCTACGCTGTAATGGTAAAAGGGAATTGGATAAGAAAGAAAGTTACTTGACTAGAGAATGATGCTGACAAAATAGGCCAATTTGTTTCAGGTTTTTTAGAGAGTATTAGTAATTAGTCTAATACATAGAGAGAATAACACTGACATTATGGAAAATCAAGAGTGTAACATAAAAAGGAAAGTAGGTATCTGATAATAATCACTTACATTCTGGAGGTAGAACAACAAGAGGATAAAACCCGCCAGGAGGCTGGTAAACAACCCTGACCAAAAGGATTTTCCTGTTGACTGTGAGGTAGCAGATGACCAACTGTTCTTCATCGTGATGGAGCGTATCGTCGATGTACATCAAACCCCAACCCACTAAATCACCTACTCTGACTAGGGAACTAGCTGAAAATAAACAAGAACATCATTCGTATACAAAAATGGTTCAAAATATTTGTTTTTCTATCAATAATTTCATGAACATATTTGATGTGTTTAGCTATTGTGCAGCAGAAGTCAGAATTTATAAATAATATAAAGATATTGGTATCATCACTGAGAGCAGTAAGTTGTCTTTTCAATTATTCTAAGTTTATCCTGATAAGATAAGATAAGATTAACTTTATCTATCCATTTCTGGAACTTTGTACAGGGATATAAATTGAACGATTTCTGAGATGATAGGTTTACTTTTTGTTTGTTTGATCAAACCACAGAACAGTATTGGGGCCAACCCTATTTTCAGTCATAAAAGACACACAATATACCTGACATTAAATGCAGGCACCCCAACCACCAAGCATGGCTGAACACAGCGTTGGAAATTGCAATGGATCAAAGAATTTCAGACAAGCAGGTGATCAGCCCACTGTGTCCACAACTCTTTAGTGACACCATGAGCAATACACTGTGCAGTATTAATCATAAGCAAGGCCAATAAACAAATTAATACAGCCCTTGTGGTCACCCCTCAGCTATATAAGAACTTTGGGTGGTGGGTGATAGGTTTACTTTGTTTGTTTGATCAAACCCTATTATTAACTCATTCCTCCTTGATGCGACATAGCGTCTACAGTTTTACCCGATCGATTTACGGCACTCTAGACACGAAAGTTTCTTTCCTTTGACTTCCCGGAAACACCCCCCGATTCCAGGAAATTGGTCTTTATTATAAAAGAAACCGGATGTGTTTATTTAGTTTTGTTGTCTCGCTAGACTGCCTGGGAGGAAAAAGCGATGTTTTCAGTGTTCGGCGGATAGCATCACAATGAATGTTCACTTGTACCCTATAAATGTATATATTTTTGGAAAGTTCATTCATTTTTTAACAATTTGGTATTTTTTTTGTTTTTTTAAAGTCAGTTTTATGGTCTTACAGAAATATTTTTTAAAAAGGTAATCATTGGGAAATTAGAGTTATTTCCCTTCCATATGGGTTAATACTGTTAGGGCCAGCCCTATATTCAGCCATGAAAAGCACACAAGATAACTGCCATAAATGCAGGCACCCGGACCACCAAACACGACTGAACATTCTATGGATAATAGTGATAGGTTTATAACGTAATACTGCTATCTTGAAAATGAATTCTCAGACTCCAAGCTCCACTTTGTCAGAAGCAGTCGCATCTTCAATGGTTTCTGCCATGGAACTTGTTCAAAACCCATGCCCCTGACCACACATAGCCTGGATTTGTGATACATTCAACCACAGAGCCTGGAGACAGACTCAATGGCTTAGATTAACCGGCCAAAAATCACAAAACAATCCCAGCATGAGAGTTCAAGAACCAAAGGGAATTATTCTTACAAAACAATGAACAATGGTCATTCATGGAGTAAACAACAGACTCATTCCCCAGACAGACTGAGATGGAAATCATTGGTATGTGGCCTATACACTGATAGGGGTGATGGGATAATGAGGATGATGATGTTTATGATCCTTACAATACTAATGATATTAGTTAAGGTACCTTCTTTGACAGCCCAGAAGCGAAGGAAATCCAGCTTGAGGCAAGATTTTGGAGGAGGGTCAAGGGGAGTGGCAGTGGACAATACTATGGCAGGGGGTGCTTTTTCTGGGCCAAATTCCTTGGTCAGTTTCATCTCAAAATGGTTGTAACCTAGAAAAGGATGAAATGATGCATTAAACAACACATTAATAAAATTCTTTAATAATATTCTCGTATTGAAGATGACATTTTATTCACTGTGTGTCAACAGCAAAAATGCAAATTGATGTTTTGTGTATGGCTTATCCATAAGAATAATATAATATGTCATAATTAAAAGTATGACCTTAAGAGTCTTTACGTTCATGGGGCCAGAGCTTAACCAGCCAAATGACTTTCTGGATGGGACGCAGATCTATTGCAATTTTTGTTTCCAACTCTCAGATGAGAATTGGTACCCATTATTACACCTGGATCGAGTGAGGCAATCACAAAAATATAATTTCTCAAACCACAACTTCTAGCAATGAAATGGAAGTCCATAGTCTTAACCACTTAACCACCTTGCCTCTAGAGCTACAAGAGATATTTCATCATTAGTGAGTGAAAATTATGGGCACGAACATGAATCTTTTGTAAACTGACCTTTGTGAAGACTGTAAGGAGCTTGGATGGACAGAGGGACTGAGTGGTCTTTAACATAGACTGTATTTGTGCTACGGTCAACCACAGATCCGGGAGGCAGACACCAATGGCTTAGATTAACCTGGCAAAAATGACAAGGTTATGAACCAAAGAGTAATGGTCATTCATGGAGTGAACTACAGAACCATTCCTTGGACAGACAGAGATAGAAATCCTTGGTATGTAGTCTAAGCTTTGACAGGGGTGACAGGCAATGATAATGATGTTTATGATCCTTACAAAAGTCAGGAACTCCATTACAGTTTTTCCTCATGTTTGAAAATACTGTTTGTTAGAAAGTAAGATGTTTACATACTTTTAAGCAAGCTCATTTTAGACTGCGATTTCATGATTGGAGGAAAATAAAGATGTTTTGTTGTTTTGTTATCCAAACCACAGCATACCCCCAAGGAGTGTCGTGGCCAGCTCCATGTCCAGCATTGCTGAACACAGAGTTGGAAAACCTCTGGATCAGGTAGATAAGACAAGCAGGTGATCAGCCCACTGTGCCCCGAACCTTGAATGGCACAAAGAGCGTCACATTTTTAAGTGTTGCCCAAGATTTGGCCATAACAATATTTACTGTTGCCTTGGTGGTAAACCCCTCAGCTATATGAAAACTGAGCAGATTTTGCCACATAAGGCGAGAAAATAAAGATCAAGTTTTTTAAGTTGAATTTTTACAGAGTCTTTTAGATTGTCAAAAATTTGAAATGAAATTGTGACAACTCAATTTCTAGCAAAATGACCCCGCCCATATCAAACAGTACATATACATTTATGCACAGTGATAGTTACTAACCTTATTCTGAATAGTAAACCAAAAAATGATACAGAACAAACTATTTTTAAAAATTTTAAGATACTGACATATTTATATTATTTCATCAGTCAAAACAATCAGTACAAATTTGTATGTACTTTAATCGACATTTTTTGTTTGCTAGCTTTTTTAATATGAATGACCAATAATTAAGCATAGGTTTTTTCTATACCAACAAGGGATTTCTAAACCAACACTCATTCACTGTTCTCTATTAATGCGTACAGCCCAACTTGCCTAGTGGGTGTGTCTTGGAAATTATATCAGCATAAAGCATTCATGATCATGTACTACTAACACAGTTTAGGATTTTGCTGCAATGTGAAAATATATAAACATTCACCATTGTTGCCAGCTTTCTATAAAGACTTTAGCGTATTATTGTTGCAGTTCCTGCAATTGTTAGGGCCTATTATAACATTGACATAGAAAATATTTCACTTCACATAACAAACAATTGAATTTGGAACTGGACAAGTTCCTGAAGGACCAAGATCCTGCAAAATCACAACTGGCATGAATGAATTGCACTGCAATCAATTCTAGAAATTACAATAACAAAATTATCTAAAGACATAACAACTCACAACGCTAAAAATGGGAGCTCCCCTCATCATATTTGGCCAGCAGACCTCTACAACAACATCATGGCCATTAGAACACAGGGCGATGGTGGGGAGGAATTCAGCCCGACTTGGCTGTGTGTAGTAAGCGGTGCCCACCGGGTGCATGTTTTTGGTGAACAAGGCTATTGACATGTTCTTGGCAAAAGCTTCCAACTCTAATCCAACAACATCACCTGTAAGAACGTAACAATAGCAACAAATTTTTTTAACTTTCACTGATTCTATGTTTGGATAATTCTGAGAATCAAATAAAGTTTTAGTTTCCCTCCAAGTATTATCTGCTCAACAAAATGTTTTCATGTTGTTGAAACTTAAGTGTCCTTAAATTACACTTTTGTTTTTTGGGTAGTTGATCTTTGTATTTCATTTTATGGAAATTTTATTAAAGAAAATAATGATAAATTATTTACCTATTGTATCAATGTAAATACAGAAATTATTTTTCAAAAATAAAAGGGAGTCATAAATATACACATTAACATTCTATGTTATCAATTTGTTTTAATTTTCCTTGGTGTCAAATTCACAGCAATGACTATATTTAGTACTTTCACCAAGTACCTTCTTCATAGCGCTCTCCTGACAAGTTCCCATCATTCCTTTGATTCCTGTACAACTTTCCATCTTTAGATATCCATCCCACAGAGGGAGTGGTTTTGCCTGGATATTTATTGAGGGGGAAATCTCTTCCTGACACACCAATACCAACACCTGAATCTTCATCTAAATGTGAAAGGAATTAAAAACCAAATATGACCACAAACTCGACTATTTTTCATGTTACGCATGAGAAATATAAGGAAAAAATTGAAGGGAACATGGAAAAGATTATTTCTACTCAATATTTTTTTGTTCTTCAAGTTTTCACTGGTAAGGATAAATATAAAAGGAACAAATTTTCATAACTTTTGTACAATTAATGCAAAAAAACAAGCCCAGCATACTAAATTCTCCCACTTCTTATAATTGCTGACGGATGACCACAAGGACAACAGTAATTTGTTTATTTTTCTATCGTTAATAATGTTCAGCGAATTGCTCATGGCCCAACAAAGGATGATTGACATGTGGGCTGATCACTTGTTTATCTGGAATACTTGGATCCATAATATTTCAGCTTTACGTTCGGTCATCCATGGTGGTCAGGATGTCAGCAATCAGGGTTGTTGTAGGTGCCTTATGAACCATTTGTGGTAGAAAATAGAGTAGGCCCCAACACTGCATTGTGGGACTTGATCAAACGAAAACACCAACACAATGTCTTAACTTACTCAATTGTTTCACCCGTAAAACAAAATAGTTGTTGTCTTCATTGAGAGGTTTTGTAAATTGAACAACGTGAATACCCGGCTTGTTTGACGGAAGTCGGAGAGTGCAGTATTGCTCATTGATTGTTACTTCAATATCTGAAGACTTGCGTAGCATGGACTCTTTCACTTCTGCAATGAAATCATTTCTTTTTTATTATTATTATAAAGAAATAGAATTTCTGTCAATACACTTGGGTGGTTGTAATGAGATGCATAATGTTTTAACGTCTTCAAAAAATTCCTGTCAGTTTTGTGTTTTATAACGTATTTGAGTTTAATTTTCTTCTTATAAGCATTCAAGTCTTTACCATTTATAACATCTGTAAAACAAAATTGGATATTTTAACCAACCTTAATTCATTTTTTAATGAATAATTGAATTGTGGAAGAAAATGCCCCCTCACGAAAAGAGTCTTGACCCACACACAGTGACATTGACAGAAAAAATACAAACAGCATAAACTAAGAGCAAACAATTGGTAGTCCGATAACAGTGAACAAACATCTATTCAAACATTTTTAAAAAACACCAAAAAAAGACTGTTCAATTTTAATCTTGCCACCATTTTGAAGTCATCTTATAATTTGGAACTCGCCCCCTTTGTCGTGTGCAAAAGCAATAAAAACGCCATTCATGGTCAAATAGGCAAAACTTAGTTAACTAAATACCGATAGTCAAGGATTTGTTTGGCCCAAACTTCTTTTGGTAGCACATGCAATAAGAGACTTGCTAAACAGAAGTATCTTTCAGACTTAGTTTAACTCACCTCTGTCCACTATGTCAGTTTGCAGCATTTTGTTTGCCTCACCAACTTCTTTCTTAAACTTCTCATCTAGGACATGAATCAACCCCGTTGGTCTGTTGTTGGTTTCAATGTCAATCTTCACTTTGGATGCTGGGGGACAATAAGGAAGAAAAAAACAACCCCAAAACCAATTAGAGCTAAGTATCATCCCATGTTCTAAATGTGTTAAGAGCAATTCTATAAAAAAGAAGGAAAATGTTTTTTTATTTCTGTAAACAACATACAAGATCTAGATTTTGGCAACCTAATCTACGTAATTCATTTCTATTAAATAATTTTTGAATGATCTTTACTTATCTGAAATTAAAGAGGAGCTGGCACAAAAAATGATACATCGTATCAATAAATGTGAAAGTGAAAGTGCAAAAAACCCAACACCAATAGAAAAGAAAAAGTGGTGGTTGTCAACTATGGGGATTGAACCCGCACCTGCAAATGGCAAAACCACTTCACATGAGACAGTGACCAACACGCTTCACAAAGTGAGTTATCCACCACTCCTAGTTGAGAGAGAGCGAATGGGTCACAATCTCTGGTGAGATGGTAGAGCGAGTGGGTCACAATTTCTGGTGAGGCGGAGGTGCCACTCAAAGGCATGGGTTTGATCCCTCCAGTTGACAAAACCAATTTTCTTCTCTATGATTATTTTCTACATTCGCATTTTCCTATTTTCCATGAAAAAAAGGGTTTGACCTAATTTGGCTTTTACATGGTTAGCACTGCATAAAGGGGGGAAAAAAACAACAATCTTAACAATAATTGTAGTTTAAAATCCAGCCAAAGTTCTTCCTCTACTGCCAATCCCTTACAGTCTTTCATTTGAGCAAATGCACACAAGTCTTAATAGAATCAAAGGCAGACTCAATGCTTATCACAGCATGAAATGTTTTTTCTTGTTGTAAATATGAAGGGTTCCATGCCAAAATGCAATATATGCCAATGTTTAAAAAAAAATGAGTGATCACCCCTCACAGTGGGTTGATCACCTGCTTGGCTTAATATCTTAATCCAGAGAAATCCAGCACTCATAGTGTTGGCTCTACACTGTAATGGTAAAAGGGAATTGGATAAGAAAAAGAAAAGTGATCACCCCGAGGCTAACGTTTATAAATGTTTTTATAACATGAAATAAGATTTTCACTGCAAAATGCCCTATAAACCCCATGACAGTGAGATCAAACTCAAGGCTTCCTTATATAACCCACTATTCGCCGCATGAAAAAGTGTGATTATCTCAATTCAATCGATTTTGATATACTGTGTTTTGTCATGAAGCCCTTTATAGAGACAATAAATAAATGTCAGGAAATACCAAACTAAGAATCAATATTGAAATAGCACTTATCCCTCACAATCTATAGATAAGCCAAGTACTTAACTACTTCCAGGGGTTGTAGAGGGAAGGGTAGTGGAAAGTAAAGATCATATGATAAGAACTGGTAGAGAAAAACTTGGTAATACAATCGACTCCGGTTTATCACAACAGAATCAATTAATTTTATATAAAAGGGTGCCCAGAGTGGTAGAACCTCCCAGTTTTTATCAATCGCTGAGGCGCTACTCACAAGGGCTAGAGTAATTTGTTTATTGGCCCGTCTTGATCAATACTGCTCATGGTGCCAGTAAAGAGTTGTGGACACAGTGGGCTGATCACCTGCTTGTCTGGAACTCACTGATCCAAAGAGTTTCTGGCTCTGCGTTCAGTCGTGTTTGGTGCTCGGGTGCCTGCATAACTGAACATAGGACTGGTCCCAACACTGCTCTGTGGTTTTAATGGGGCTCGATCAAACAAACAACAAACTATATAAAAGTCACTGGTTAATCGCAACTTTGGATAATTGTAAGAATTCAAGGGCAAGAGGACATTTTTGTAAACTGGAAACTGATTTGAATGGTGCAACAAATTTCAAAAAAATAAGTAAGACTCCAAAATGACAAATTTAGTTTCAGTAAGAATAAAATGCAAATACTTACCTCCTTCTTTAAGGATAACTAAAGGATAAAATCCCCCTTCTGGCTGCATCATAATCTTGCCTAAAATAAACTCCATATCTCCTGTGACATAGCAATAAACCAACTGTTCTGCTTTGGGGTTAAAATTTGGCTGATTTCGGAGTTCTGGGTTGTAATGAATGCCCCATCCTATTCTGTGACCAACAGTATCTTGTTCTAGTTGGAGTGAATAGAATACAGATTGTTCACAGAGGAAAAATAATAATATCTATTTGTTCATTCAACATTTCAAAAATATTAGATAATAATGTAAATAAGATCATGATAAAAAAAGAAACAGATTTTGACTCTTCTTAGACTTTAGCGGTTCTTTCTTTTTAAAATCACACTATGGAATTCCATTACAAACCAATAATTCAGTATACTATTTCATATTTTCTCTCAGTAGACACTTGCATTTAATATGAACTGCAACTAAATTGCTCACTGTACTATGTGTGATGTACTATTCTTTAAACTAACACAAATTTCCTGATTGGACACTGTCAAAATCTAAAAGTACAAGTTATAAATGTATGTTTAGTTAAAATTTGAGGTGGGAAAAAGTGTACAATCATGACATAAGATGGGCTTTTCCCATTCAAAACAGGATGTTTTTAAAATGATAAAGTGTCTTTTGGTTGAAAAGTAAAAATTGAGAACACCTGCACTTGTATATTTTTAATCTGACAGCAAAGTATTATCTTTTGGCGAACATACTTTTTGCATCAAGATCAAATCGGATGTAATCCTGACTTAAGGTGGAGGATGGGGAGGGAATGATGGGACTACATGTAGCCAAACAAATGGAGGGGCCAGGCACTCCTTTACAAGATTCTTGGATTACCACTTCAAAATGCTGGATATCTGAAAAGTGCATTGAACAAGTTAAGATGTTGGTATGTGTCTAAATCTCTAAAATACTTAAAAGATAATGAATGTTGTATATTCTAAATATTGGAAATCTGAAAGATGCTGCATATCATTAGTTTAAACTTGAATAAAGACATTGTCCATTTCCAGAATAAATAAATACAAAAAGTCAACCTGCATCTTGCAACAGTAAGGATGAGAATATAACAAATATGTGAATAAAATGAATTGAATCAAGAAAAGAACATTGTCATCACTTATGTGCATCTTTGTCATTCCTAATGATCCATTTACATTATGGTACAATAAGTCTGTTCAAAGGTTCCATACAATTAAAACATAACAAACATAGAAATTCTAGCGACCACGGTATGAATTTATTCAAGTAGTGGTACCAGGGATTTTTAAAACAGTCTCAACTTCTCAAATATTTCAATGATCAAGTCCATAAAAAATATCCTTTTTATATTCTAAATGAGAAATAATCTCTTCAAACATGTATCTAGGCCCTTAAACTTGTACATTCTAAGGGGTCAGGCCACATTTCAGTCATAACTTTCAGATGCCTGCAATTGTTTTGAACTTATTTAGCCACACATTTAATAATTCTGCAATCTCCCTCTATTTTTCCTTTTCACATTATAGTTTGTAGTACCCGTTACTAATTACTAGGCCACCGAAGTCAGTTACAACTTATTAAGATTTAAACAATTACCTGCGGACAATGGATGTGGACTCTGTATTATAAGCTCTTCATTTATTGCTCCTGGACCAGTGACATGAAAAGTGTTAGACATCAGGTCGAATGATATCGGTGCTGGCTTGATCCAATGAAGCATGTTTTTCTAATAAAAGAGTGATTGGAAATAATTCATTGCCTCTTCCCAGCTAATCACTATCACATTGCTATTGATATTCCTAATCAAATTAGTACACATATCTCTTTACTTCCGTAACAGTATCCTTTTACATTGAAAGTGTTATTGATTTCTGTGTTTTTCATCACTAATGTGTACAGCTTCTGTCAATCATCCGATTAAAATAACAAAATCCAAACAATGAACACCAATCTATCCTTAATTTTGTTTTTCCATTCTAAGTCATGCACCTTGGGGTTTAAAAGAAGTTTCTATTTTGTAAACAAGAAATCATCTTAAGATATAAATCAACAGTCTTAATTATTTGGACCATTTGCTTATCTTTCGATTATACAGAGGGCTGATCACCTGCTTGGTCTAATATCTTGATCCAGAGTAAATCTGTCTCATACATTGTAGTAGTAACAGGGAACTGGATAAGAAAGAAAGAAACAATCATACCTCACTGTATTTTGGCACACCAAGGGCTGCTTCAGGCCACATCAGACCTAGGTCAATGGGTCCATTCTCCAGTGAAATTGTTGGTAGAAAGAAACGGTGGTCAGACTTGAAGAGGAATCTACAAGATGATTACGATTCATATTAGGTTCAAACTATTATTCTGCTGAAAGAGACTTATTTATGTAGTACATTCTTCAACAATCTTAAGACAAGCAAGAGTAACTTTAACTTGGAGGGATTATATAAACAAAAGATAACAAAACCAACAAATAACAACAACAAAATAACCAAAAAAAAACAACCCAACTCCCACAATGTTCAAACAAAGCTATATGATTTTTTTCCTCCTCTGATTCTATCCTCACCTTGTTGCCACAGGGTTTCCATTCTTAAGAAATATCACAGTTGATTTTTTGTTTCCAAAGTATGTTACAAGTACACCAAAAACATCCCCTGAAATAAGTCAAAGCATGCATTTTATCAAACTCTAGCAATATGAATAGAAATACAGGGCGTCCATAAAGTCTGTATACAATTCTTTTTAATTATCACAAAGGCCTTTAATGAGATATCTTAATCAGATTTGTTGTAATGTACTCAGTGGTTATCAAAGTTTTTAATCACATTGCATTTGTGTATTTTTCTTGGGGAGTAGCCATTTTTATGGGGGTTCATTTAACACTACCTATCTAATATTCTTCTTCCGTTAATTTGCAGACCACCTCTGGTGTATTGTCGCAAAATGATATACATAATACAAGTCATCTAAT
>JARBEQ010250829.1:0-11179 GCA_030265355.1 Tritonia tetraquetra | reverse complement strand
CTCTCTCTCTCTCTCTCTCTCTCTCTCTCTCTCTCTCTCTCTCTCTCTCTCTCTCTCTCTCTCTCTCTCTCTACCGATATATCAACCTATGCATTTATCTATCTTTTCCAACATATCTGTAAATATTTATGTATCGGACTTTTCATATTATCATTACCTTTCTCGACATCTTCGCCCTTGCTCATCTTCCTATGTCCCCCACGGTCTCTAACCCTTTCACTGTCAAAGGTAACGAGGATCCCAATAGAATCGATACACATGAGGAAAAGAGAGAAAAACCTCCGTGATGCTGTAGCCACGTCACGACGAGAATAACGTCGACGGAAACAACGACAACGACGACGACGACGACGATGAGATCTCCACTGACAGCCCTCATTGTCCATCATTCTATTCCTCGACATCCCGGCATGCACCAGACGATAATTTGCCTTGGATCACGCACAGACGAAGGTGTTTTGCGTGTTGTTATTAATCCTATTGTTAGCCATTTGTATCGACACCTTGTAATCAAACCAGATGGAAGTAATCTCTTCCTTAGACACTTTCTCTCCCTGGAAACGTCGATAAGATTAAAGGATTAAAGAGGAGAATTTTATGTGATTTGGAAAATTCGTGGAAAATCTCCCTGTCTTCCCCCGAATACAACAACAAGGTCACTTGATTAATCGGCAAATCCTTTTTATAGAATCTTATCAATAATTCGAAACCTTTCGACCGTTAACACAACGCCCTTCATGCAGACATAGTGCATAATCCATTTTACGAGATGCACAGTGAAGAGTGTCTATATTCAGAAATCAGATAAGAATCGGATTTTTCTAGAAATAAACTGGATCATCCCGACCGAGGTAGTTGTCCAACTCTCCTCTATTGAACCAGAATCAACCAATACACGGAAACGTATGACTTGGTAAATAGAAGGCCCGTAATGACACGTTACTGGTTTTGTCCTGGTTTTGTCCTTTGACCGCTTCCCTTTGAGGACATGTCCTAGGTTAACAAACGATCAATCCCAAAATGGAGTTTAGTAGAGAAAATATGAATTGCTATTCAATATTGGAGTTGGTTGTTCTTCTTCCTGTTCGTATTCTAGTCCCTTTTGTTCTTGTTCCTTTTCTTCTTTTTCTGCTTGTTCTTGTTGTTGTTGTTGTTGTTCTTGTCTTCTTCTTCCTCCTCTTTTAGCTTGTCCCGAGAGCTGCGATGTCGCTGTGGTGAATGCAATACCTCGATTTCAATTTCTCACTCCTACATGGCGACCTTTTCCTTGTCCATCCATCTCCACCTTGGTTTCTTCTCTTTCTTTTCACTGATTGTTCCATCTCCAGAACTGTATTCCTCAGCATTAATTCCATGCTAAAATGTTACTTCTATTGTGATGGTGACGTCGCAAAGATTCCATGAAAACAAGTCATTAGTATTAACTTTATAGGACTAATATCAAACAAGGGGAAACACAGTAGGTTTGGACTATTTCACGTTGTTGAAAAGCTAGTGCCATGTCATTGAAGACCAGTAACGCGTTATTATACAATTTTATATTGTGATCATTAAATTGTTTCTCAAAACAATGTTAATTTAAAAGTAAGGCCTGTGGCACTATTTCAAATTGTTATGATAAATACCAGAAAGAAGAAACTCACTCACCTAATACATGTTAGGGTCGCGTAGAACAGAAATGATTAAAGTTTAAAGTTTAATTTTAAAAATTAGTTTTACGCCCTTAGCAACCCATTTTAGGTCATAACAATGGCGGGATCGAATCATAGTACATTTCGGATAGGATATGATTCCATTGGAATGATCAGGGTCAGAGCCATACAGCTCGAAGAGTTCAAAGGAAACAATCCCAACATTGCCGCCGGGATTCGAATCTTGTGCTCACGAAGCGAAAGCGTTGACCGCTACACCACGACTCCCTATCCCCCCAACATAAATGATTCCTTACATATAAGATAGATAAACAAATACAATAAACGACAATAATGACACATTTGGAAATTCCCAACCCCACAAGAAACCTAAACAAATGAAAAGTCCCCAATAAACAACCAGACATAAAAAAGTCCCCAATAAACAACCAGACATAAAAAAGTCCCCAATAAACAACCAGACAGCAAAAAGTCCCCAATAAACAACCAGACAGCAAAAAGTCCCCAATAAACAACCAGACAGCAAAAAGTCCCCAATAAACAACCAGACGGCATAAAGTCCCCAATAAACAACCAGACATCAAAAAGTCCTCAAAAAAACAACCAGACAGCCAACAATAAAATGAAGGAAACACTAGAATTCTACAATTATATTAAATATCTTATCCAGCCTTCTTTAGTGCGATGGTAGAAGCTTAATGATTAACACATTCAATCATAATCAATTGAAAATCTTTATGTAAACAACTCTCATTATTAATTTCATAAACATGGAAACACAACATTTACTTAAAGTGCGAATTGCATTTTCCCCAATGTTTCACTAACACGGGCGGGCAGATAACCACTAGAGAATTATGGGAAATAGGACGAACAAAGGCACATCACAGATGAAAGTCCCCTTTTATCCTCGATGGTACTTCTAATTTTCTTTTTTTTTTTTTTTTTAGCCCCGACGGTCAAGTTATCCGTTCCCCCCCTTCTTAGCGGGACACCGCCCTCTCTCTGAGTTTACAAAAGAGCTCTAGAACGCTCGAGCATCGCACGGTATGACGCATCGTCAATAATAATTGTCTGCTTATCACTGTTGAAACCCAGAATCGAACATATCATCTTTGAGTTGTTAGCCGTCAACGTGTGAACAGAGTGAGTATGTGAACCCCCACTCGTTTTATACTCACAATCGAGTGACAACAATTTCTAACTAATAACAATATGTCAATCAGTTTGGTGTGCTCTTCTTATTCACGAGTAGTTTTTTACCTCTCATCTATGAACGTAAAACTAGTGGGAGTTCACAGACCCATTCCGTTCACGCGTTGACGTCTCAAAGATTCGTTCGAGATTAGGTTTCAACAATGATATAAGCAGACACTGATTGACGATTTGTCATCCTCTAGACAAGACTGTGATGTATTAGGTTACAGTTCCAACCGTGATAGATGCCAATTTGGACACCCTGGTTAAATGAGACATTTGGACAGTAACAATATATTTATACTGAACGTATTTATATCGCCATAGCACCACTTTGACCTTGTGCAAGCACCGTATGATATATAAGCCTACTCGTGGAGAAAAACAAGTGTATACACAATTCGGCAAGATATCAACCATGGGAGATGGCCCCAATGTCGGACGCTTTATTCATTGCCCCAATGTCAGACACTTCTCAAAGCCATGCAGGAAAATTTGTTTTTAATAAACTCAAAATAGTGACAATGCAAAAGATCAGGATTTTTGAAAAATGCAGTCAATTTAACGAAAACAAAATCATTTTCCTGCATGGGTTTAAGAAGTATCTGACATTGGGGCCATCTCCCCTAGTCACGCCCATATTTGGCACATGGCCTTGGTGAGTACATACATTCATCCGTTGCAAGATTTTTCCCAAAGAAAATGTGCATTGAACGGGAGATAACTTTGTAAACCCATGCTAACATATTTGTCGATCTAATATTAACCATCTTCATGTGTTAAAATATTCAGGTGTGTGGTTCAGTTTGTTTGTGTCCTACCATATATAAAACGAAGTGGGTCGATATACTGCTAATCGCGACACTGATCACCGGTCGTACGGTCGGTGTAGCACGCGCATGCGCAGTCATGTTTCCTTTTTTTTCACTCGAAGCATGTTTCAATTTTAGGGTTCAGAGACACGAACCAAGTGACCCTGCATGTGGAATAAACAACCACATGCGAAATTTTAGTGCCACCATAGAAAATAACCGGGGTGTGATCTACACCGACTGTACACCTACCGTGAGGTACGTATCACAGTCATCCCTACACGAATCCGCGGCATAAACCCCACTTACTTAAACGTATTGTGAAAGATTGAGAGAAAATGAAGTTGCATGGCAATTGTAGTGTTACGATTAGGTAGAACATAGCGAATGGTTGCACACCACTTTAGTGTCCATATACACACTACTGGACGTCACTATCGCACTGCCAGTGAAATAACAGGTGACCGTTACAGAGGAGGTAGACCACGAGTAACAACACGACACAGACAGGACCGGTACATTCGCCATATTTATTTGCAAGACAGATTCTGTCCCGAATTGTATCCGTGAAATAAACGGGACCACAACGACCAGCAGGGTGGTCACACGTCATAATATTAACTTGGGAATTATTGACAGCAGGGAAGGATAACTGCGGAGGATATTATTACGCTGGCGACGTGAGTGCTGATCAAAAACACTTCATTCCATTTTGTTGTCTATTAAATAAAGTTATGATTCCCCCTCAAATCGTGTTTTTTACGATAATCTAAACGGTAGGTAATGTGTCTTGAACACACACCGTGAGTATACGTGTCTGAGTGTATTTGTCGAGCTCTCTAACTGTCATGTCTTGAAATCCATTAAGAACTCGATTATCTTAAAATCAAAAAGAAGAGCCATCACTTTGATCGTTATCACGTGACACACAGAGACCCACTAAAATAAATTGGATGCTAATTGACCAAAAAGTGGAAGGGGGAGAAAAGGGAAGAGACAAAGATAGATTGATAGACAGAGAGGAGAGAAGAACAGACTATTAGATTGTTTAACAATTGACACATAGGAGACAGTGTGTGTGAGAGAGAAAGTACGCGTGTGCGTGTGTGTATGTGTGTGTGTGTGTGTGTGTGTGTGTGTGTGAGAGAGAGAGAGAGAGAGAGAGAGAGAGAGAGAGAGAGAGAGAGAGAGAGAGTTAAATTTATACAGTTAACCAGTTTTACGGCCCATTCGAAATTCGAAGATCATCCCCAGAGGCGGGATTTCGTGTTTAGGGTTCATTTCCGACAGGACGTTACCCTCAAATGGAATCAACCCGTTACACTCTTTTTCCTGGCCGGGATTCGAACCGTGGACACCCAGTTTCGTGTGTGAGTTGCCAACCACTGAGATACAGAGGGGTCTGTGTGAGGGGGTGTTTGTAGGTGCATTATAAACCACACATTTAGTTCACGCACATCAAGGCCATCGCAGCGTCATATTATGATCTCTGACCTTTTCATGTTCACATTAAAATGCCCAGCAGGCTTGTAGCAGGGCTACACAATATAATGACTTGATATATATTTTACATGCATTAGTCTCATTAACAAGGTTATTACAGCGCCAGAGTTGAAGGCGATGTGGCTGAATGATTGTGATAACGGACTTTCCATGGCGAATGTTGTTTCTTGGGTAGGAAATCTCTGATGCTTTGATTGCCTCACTCGACCCAGGTGTAGAAATGTAAAGTAATCAGTGTTAGACCGACGTTATTTTCCCTGCCAAGACCGGGTTAAGCAATTAGCATGTTTTGTATTGTTTTGTTTTGTTATCTATACCGCCAAGCGGCATTAGAGCCATCACCAAGTCCTGCATTGCTGAAAACTTTGCTGGAAAACCCCTGGATCAGGTAGATAAAGCAAGCAGGTGATCAGCCCACTGCGCCCGAACCTTGAATAGCACAATAATGACCGTCACAATTTTAGAAAGTTTTGGCCATTAAAAAACGCGAAAATGTTGGATTGCGACCAATATCAACAACAAACATTGTTTTCGTGAGGGTTGTGACCCCCTTGTTTGTTTTTATGCTCAAGTGACCAATGAATGAGTTGCTTGATTTTAAATTGGTGAATTTGGCCACACAAAAAAGACGCCGGTACAATGCTATTAGTGTTTAATACTCACGAAAACAATGTCTGTTGACATTGGTCGCAATCCTAAATTTTCTCGTTTTTTTCATGCCGGTGAGTATATTTACTGTTGCCTTGGTGGAAAACCCCTGAGCTATAGGAAAACAGGGCAAATTGTGCCGCATAATGCGACCCAATTAGCTTGAGGGCTCTTGATAAGGACTGTCATAGTGCAGTATTAGCATCTATGACCGAGGGGAAAGTTATGTGCAATATGAGAAATCTCTCGACTCTCAACGCTGCCCAGGAGATTTATGTGAACTCATACATCGATAACTGGTGATCCACATTTTAACTTGGTTCCTCAAAACACGTACCATTTAGATTAGTCAAGTAGTCTGACCAGTAAACTATTCAATTTCTTGTTAACTCTGTCGAGACGTATGGTTTCCGCTTGACATGGGGACACTAAAAGTGTTATAACGAGAAAAAATAGTAACGCTAGATAGACATATTATCATACATCAAATTGTTCAGTAACCAACGGAGAACACCAGGAAAGAAAAGAAGAAAAGGCAATTGAGAAAATGAAGATAACAGTTATGAGATAGGACGCGCCCACATCACCCATTTAGAGTGGCGATAAGTCAGGAAAGAGTTGATCATTTAAGATAGATTACGGTCGTCCCGGTCCCAAACTATTAATTCCTTTCCATTAGGGGTAGGATCAAAGACTTGAATGAATTGCCCCAGCCTGGAACGAAATGTTGAAGAAAGCCCAAACCCAGGACGGGATGGATAAGTATCGTCGATGGCCTTGGCTACTCATAGAGTAGAGAGTATAACAACAATGGATAGGATTGCTCCAACACTCTAGCCTTGGCGCTTCTCTAGAAAGAAAGAAAACGAAGAAGGTAAAACTAAAAGAAGACGAGTGTTTGTCACCTTAAGAGGAATCCGGGACCATAGAATCGATTGTGATTGACGTCGTAGCCGCAATGTCAACAGTACAGGCTTTTAAAAAGTCGATCAGCATTTCCATTGACTAGATAGCATGGCAGAGATAAAAAGTCTGCCACGAGATAACAGTCCAATACGACTCAGACAGATTAGTGATGGCTAATAGGAGAAACACGAGGCCCTAAAGATTTCACCAAGTTGTCAGGATGAACATCCAGAGGGGAAGAACAGTTAAAAGGTGAGGAGACCTCGCAACACTTTGTGTTTATAATAAAATCGGGGCGGTGGGGCGCAGTAAAGACATTACAGCACGAACCTCTGCACAGTAACAGCATTAATATACCTTCGTCCTATCTCTTCATCCTCACACACATACGCTCTCTCTCTCTCTCTCCCTCTCTCTCTCTCTCCCTCTCTCTCTCGATATATATATATATATATATATATATATATATCTATATATCTATATATATATATATATATATATATATATGTATTGATATATAATATATATATATGTATATCAATAGACACACACGCACACACACACATTACATTTCTTCCTTTCTCACATTCTTCCTTGAAAACGCTGATCTATGCACACACACACAACCATTATATCTAAACTCACCGGAAAGGTAGGAAATAAGAAAGAACGTAGAAGAAAAACAACGAAATTGGAATCAAAGAGGCAGAATAATTAATTGTCTTTTCCTCCGCATGTTATTATTTTGTTCAGTGCTGGCAATGTTTTTATCAATTCATCTACTCCTGTTTGCCCAGACATTAATTTTATGCCCTCTCTCTCTCTCTCTTGCTCTTTAAAATTCATTTCCCCGTCTTTATTTTCATTCCCGAATCAATTCTCCAAAATGAGACAGAGAAAAACGAGCGCTAGGACTAAGGGACAGGGCGGGAGGAGGAAACTGCGCTATGTTCATTTCCTATGTAGACATCTAAATATTTTCAGTCATATCACCCATCAATCGTGCTACACAATGCTTGCATTCAACATAATGAATAAAACATTTGATCATCTGTTTCGACCCAATTTCTCCTTATGATAATAAACCGAGTTACAGAACAGCCTATCCACCCATCTTCCACCCAAGCAACGGGATAAAAAGGAGCACAAGGTGAGAGATAGATACTGGTCCACGAGACGAGTCAAGATACAAAGCAGTAATATAATAAGCGGCCCCTCTTGCTCTCCTATCTGCTATTCTTTGAGGGCAGCGTGATATCGGTGCTCGATCGATTCCAATTTCCATTCCAGCTCCAGACTTCTCCCTTGTGTAGGACAAAAACACACTCATTCCCCCATCTTCTATCGCTCTCTGTGATGGATATCCTCCATTCATCCATCACTTCTCCCCTTCCATTTTAATGTGTCTTTATATGTTGGTTTGCTTTCAAGTTCCGGCGTCATACAACAATATTATGGTAGAATGACGCCGACCCTGCCCTGCTCGTGTCGTCTTCAGGCCCAATATTTCTGATTTCTTTTTTTTTCTCCGTTTCTCTTCTTTATGATACATTTCCTCTTTTTGTCGTCCTTTCCTTCTTCAGCATCCGGTTCCGGTCTGAGGTCATGGCGAACATTCTCCATTTCTTTAAAAAACGCTAATGTGTTATTTTCACTGTATATGTAATATTTTTTCTCCACAAGGACAGTGAGGAGATTCTCTCTCCAGCTCAGTTATCGTGCCGCATGGTGCTTGCGCTCTCTTGTTAACTGTTGTTCTGTTGTTGACGTAGTGCAATAATAAAATGGTTATTTCTCACTGAATGACTCATAACATGTTGAGACTTCAACGATGAGATGACGGAGAATCGTCTCCGGCCAACAAGTTTGCTTTTCCACAATACAGTACGACTTGGCATGCTCATGGCAGCCTGATGTACACACCTACGCTGGTAGTAAACAACAAAACACACAGTGTTTCTCATTAAATCATAAAGTATTTGTGTCTTCCAAATTAGGACCAAAAGGGCTGAAACAACTTTCCTTTCCTCTCTCTTGACCCATGTATTTAAGACACTGAGAGGGTTTGTGGAAGGGGGTTTCTAGCGCGCGTGGCAAAGTGCATTGTAACATTCGATTTTTTAAATTCAAAAGTTGAAGCTGACAAATGTCTTTCAAGAAAACTGTGGACAAATCCATCTTCAACAGCAGGGAAGCATTCAACCAAATCAAAAATATTCTCAGACTACTGTAGATGAAGGTCCAAAAGAAAAAGAACTACCGACATATTATGTATTTTCGTTTGGGACAGAGCTAGTCATTTCCAGACTAGACATTTTCAAAACGTGTTTATTCACAATGGGTCTCCAGTTTTATGAGAGTCAGACTTTAAACACGAGCGTCTGGTTACGCAATTGACATTATGTATTTCATTAGTTTGATACGGTACATCAATTAGACCAAGCCAATGAATAATTGCTTACGTTGTAACAACTTGATTCGCAACCCCCAACGTCGGTTGTTCGTGGGAGCGAAAAATATAACAAGATACGACAACACAAATCATAACACAGATCAACCATTCGTTCGTGTGCACTTTTACAAATACGTTTAACTGGGGAGATGCCGAGATGTAATAGTGAAAATAAGTGGCGAAGTGATATTCAGAGATGATGAAACCGAGAAATCTAAGCATCACAATGTTGACGGCTCTGTATCTATATTTGTGACATTGTGATGTGTTAGAAGGAAGCTACGTTTAAGAATAATCTACAAGAACATTTTTGACTGGGAAAAGCGGCATAACTCGATCATCTGCACACCAAACGATTTAGCGGAGGTGAGGATTGTATATTAAGGCGCGTGCCAAGAAATACAATGCTATGTGTATTTTTAAAGACGAATCTTCGTCGGGAACAGACTAGCATCAACGAAAATATGTCAACGCACTGGTTAACAAGTAGACCAAACATTTTGCAGTCAAATTATGAGTTCCTAAAATAAATCTTCAATTGTTAAGTATAAGCTAACAATTACACAGCGTCAGTCGTATTGGAGATCAAAATCAAACAGAAACGGAATGAAAACGACCCCTAACAGGACGACAGAAGTGTGATCTTTCCACGTCCTTCACCGATGTCATGGGGAATGAATGAAGAGGCAATCTGGACGAAGACGAGTGAACCAATCAATGTTCAGGGCCAGTCAATACCCCTCAAACATTCTCATATTATTCTATGGTGGCGAGTCCCCGTCTCCAAGACGGCGTCTAAATGGAATGACAATACTTCGGCGGCTGGGAATTCCAATCTCATTCTATTCTGTTGTTTCCCAGTCACGATCCTTCATCCCGGTGTTTATGCGGATACAGCAGGTCATTTAGTCCACGCAAACATTCAATATGAGCATTCTTGTATTTAAAACCAATAATGCTTTTAACTCCAGAATATTGATAACAGACACACATTCCATTTCGGTGTTAGTCTGATGTAAAAAATGAAGAACGTCTTCTTGAAATAACATTCAGTCACAACATTGCATAGCGGTTAAAAAAATAAATTATCACGTGGTGCCAAATCTATGACCCACCAATTCACTTTAAAAAACACACATTTTGTTGAGATTGTCGGAACGTTCAGGTCCTCATCAAGGAACCTCCCTCATAAGATTCCCCATGCAAATTATATGTCACACTCTGTCTATGTCCAAGGACTTTACTCATAGCCAAATATACTTTTGACACCGAACGGTTCCCTAAATCCAGTCACCCGGAGCGAGAAAAAAAGGACATTAATAGATTTAATCAAATTTAGAGTTATCAGAAATAAACATTGTTTTTACAATAGCAAAAAGCATTATCATCCCCATCATCATCTTCACCATCACCATCGTCTCCATCGTCATCTTTGTTTTATCTATATAATTACTTCCCCTATCCCATTGTGAGAGTGTCCAAAATAACAACGAAGAATCCAGTCCCAAGCAGGGAAAATGTACCTTCTAACTCGAAGGCTTGGATGGAATTGCACGACTTAGAAACAAAGATTGATGAGGTAATAGGAGAAGAGAAAAGATGGATAGAAAACTAGACAGGCCTTGATAAGGGGGAGATAGATGAGGACCAGGATGAAAGAAATATCGATTAATCAATCAAGAGTTGGAGATAGAGACATAAGAACAGTTAAACAAACGGACATATAGCTACATATTATTATAGATAGATATAGAAATTTAGATAGATACGTAGAAGGGCAGATTACATATAGGATAACATATTAGATAGCTACACATATATATTAGTAGATAGGCATACAGACAAATACACAATATATATGACAAGCCGCACAGATATTCAAATTGTTGGTAGATAGAAATACATATTATATTATTGACAGAGCACAGAGATAGAGAAAGAGAGATAAAGAGAGAGAGAGAGAGAGAGAGAGAGAGAGAGAGAGAGAGAGAGAGAGAGAGAGAGAGAGA
>JARBEQ010250807.1:0-10890 GCA_030265355.1 Tritonia tetraquetra | reverse complement strand
CCCCCCCCCCCCCCCCCCTGTGGGTTAATATACATACATATACATACTAAAATGTTCCTCTCTCTTCCAATGTATCCTTTGTACGAGAATATTACTCCGTTGTAACGATACGGTGTTCAACCTGCTTTCAACCCATGTCAAACATTTGGCAACTTGTACAACTGTCAGGGGACTGCTCTACATGTTTTGGGATGGTTTCCAACTGGGCAATCTAAGTTCAAATCCCATATCAGACTATCATAACCCGTAGACTAGCACGAACAATTGAACAAGTTTAAAATGTGTTATGTTTTAACGCCAATTAGAATCATCAGGGTCAGAGCCATAAAACTCGAGAAAGTTCAAAGGAAAAAAAATCCCAACGTCGCAGCCGGGATTCGAACCCAGTACCTTCTGGTCACAAAGCGAAAGCGTTAACCGCTACGCCACGAGGCCCCCCACGAGCAATTAAGTGTTGTGTAATATCATAATGTATGAATGAGAAGGAAAGGGAAAAAAGCAACCAACCTGGGAACGTGTTGGCCCCCATGTGGGGATGGATGGTAGACCTGTCAACATCTGCTGTCGGCGCCTTGTCAAATAACATCATGCTATATCAATTAATCAATGAAACTATTCGCATATCTGGAAAAAAACATGGTTTCAAGGGTTATAGTTACAGTTAGTGTCTGGCCTTGTGGTATTAATTATCACATAGAGCCAGCTATAGGATAATACCTGGGACTCGTGTGCAATTTGCGATTTGATCTCCGGTGTGTGATTATTTTGACATGGGATTGTATCTATTTTATCGTTGTCATGTTTTGTGGAAACTGGGATGGTAGACACAGGCGCCTATGGTATTAAGTCCTAGAAATACGACTCGGTCTTTTATCATAATGATTAGACTTGTGGCGCGAAAATTGATGATTGATGAGATCGATACCCGATGTTGGAAGCTCTCAACCTGGGAAGTCGTCCCACCGTGTAATTCTAGTTTGCTGCCATCCTTCCTTGTCGTCACCTGGCGAATGTTATGATCAGTACTGACATGATCACGAAAACCTTGACAGCCCCTAAATGATAGGCCCCCCCCCCCCCCCCGGGGGCATGCAATAATATTTATATATAGATGCATGTCTATTTTGACCTCATTACATTACCTTGTCAAAGGGGTTACGTCATTGAGGGCGTCTCGGGAGTTTTGTTGTTGTGTATTTGGAAAAGAACATCGAATTATAACTTCGAACAGCTTTATTATTGTAACACAAGCAGTGACCCCCCCCCCCCTCCCCCCTTTCGGTACATCAACAGGGGGTGTAGCCCACGAACTACTCGTCGTTCCTAGTGGTCTATGGGTGGCATCTAGTTATCTTTGATTTATTTGGAGCCGTGTTTCTAGATTGGCTGTCGTTATTTGCACCCGATTACCAAGCCATGCCAACCAATGAGAACATCTGTTCCGTGTCCCTGAACCCTAAGATATAAACATACTTTGAGTGTTGTTTCAGTAAGCCGCTCTCTCATTGGTTGACACGGCTTGGTAATCGGGTGCAAATAATCACCCGTTCTAGATTTGTGGGTATCGTGTTTCTAGATTTGTGGGTATCGTGTTTGATTGATCGGCTGTTTTATTTAAAAACCTTTTTTTTCTCTCTCTCTTGAATTACAGGCTACTTCGCAATGGATGACTCTCATATTAAAGATGCCCTCAATGACTTCATCAACAGCAATAGCACTGCTTTTGAAAAGGCTATGGAAAGCGACAACCAAGGTAATGGGGTTTTTTTTAACGCTGATGTCACGAGTTTTGGAGTATTTTGAGAATGAGCATGTCCCATGATCAAAGTACAGGGACATTGGTATAACACACACGTTACAGTACACTAGCATCAAGATTGGGCAAAAACTGTTTGGTGTTCCAATAGTCCCATAGTTTATCATATAAAAGATAAATAACTGAGCGTATTTCATTATGATATTATAATGAGTGAGGAAAAAACAAGAGTTGTCCCTTTAGATTGATGTAGTTTTTTTTCACTAAAAGTTGCTTGGGTTCTACTCACGACAGTTTTAGAAATTTCCGATTTCAACAGAATGCAATAGCAAAGTATTTTGAATTGAACATTAGCATACAAAAGGAACATCACTCTCTTGCTGACCTCGGTAAAACGGATTGAGTCGGTAAAAATAAAAAGGCTTGAGTCGGTAAAAAGGCTTGAGTCGGTAAAAAGGCTTGAGTCGTGTATCTTATCATTCATAATCGTTGGTTTCTCCACGCGGCCACTGTCCTTGACACATTGGCCTGTCTGCAGCCGTGTCCACTCTCCATTGGATGCCACCATGTGTCAAGAGTAATCTTTCCATCCCTTTAAACTCTTGTTTCTTTCCACTGTTGTCTTCCAGTTGTTCTGGGTCACCATCTCTTTCTCTTCACGTCCTTCTTATTTCAGTTCATAGCAGTGCAGTTCTTTCATAGCAATGCACTGTTCTTCATAGCAGTGCAGTTCTTTCATAGCAATGCACTGTTTGGAGGACATGTTAACTTCATTTTAAAAAAAATTACCATTTTAAAAGTTAAGTATAAAAACGTGAACATGCTATTTCATTATGCTATATTTTTTTCCTCACTTGTGATGTGTTTATACCACGTTATTGAGTGTTTTTTTTTATTAATTTTTTTCAAATGTTTATTTAGAGTAATGATAGATTATTATTTAGAGTAATGATAGATTATTATTTAGAGTAATGATAGATTATTATATTTAGAATTCAAGTCTTATCAGAGATTATGTAGATATTTATGTAAATTCAGTTTTTGATTTTGAGTTCATTGTTTTGAACTGAATATTAATGATACTGGTAGGTTGATCACCTGCTTGGCTTAATATCTTGATCCAAATAAATCCAGCCTCATTGTAATGGTAAAAGGGAATTGGATAAGAAAGAAGAAGAAAGAATTAATGAAACTGTCAATTGAGAGATAGTTAAAATGTGTAATTTCTTTCTCTTTGGATGTGTAGATCTGGCCAAGACGGACCCCATCATCCCTGACCTGGTCAACTACCTGTCATGTCCCACGCCCCAGCCTCAGTCTTCCATGAAAGATACCCAGCCCATGTCCCTCGACGATAAATCACCTTTACAACAGTCCAACTTCCACTCTCAGCACCTCCAAACCCCTGCAGATATTCCTCTAGGGAACAGCACCTCCATCCAGACACTCCCAGACAACCAGTTCAGTACCCCTGCCTTACAAGGGGGACAAATTCCACCAAATATACAGGCTAGTCAGTTTCCAGCGTCCCACAGCAGTCATAGTCATCAACATTTTCTTCCAGGCTCGGAAAGACCTTTATACCAGGATTCAGGGGGAGGTAATAATAGACCAGGGGATTTGGCGTTCCCGGAAACGCAGCCGTTGAACTCCTCTGTGTATGACAGTACTAGTACTCAGCAGTGTTCCTCGAATACGACTCAAATGTTGAACGCTGAAAATATTCATCATCAATTCACAAATTCACCCAACACAACGGAAACTGGATTAAATACTTCTGCTCAAAGTGACTCCAGTTTTCAAAATTCTTCAGTATTACAACCATCATATGTTTCCATACCGGACAACCAAGGACATTTTAGTGGCATTGTGGGAAACGTTCATCCTCTGTTGAACAATACATCAGCTGAAGACAACCAACAGATGAATATAGACAATTCCTCGTACAATCAAACTCTTAATTCGAGTATCACACAATTTCACCAGAACTATGAAACGGAGGCTGCGTCCGACTTGAACTCTAGCAATCTTTCTACGGGAGATAATCCTCCTTCGCTAATCACCTCTGGTACTGTGGGTTTTTCACTGGAGCCCGGCCACTATGACCAGTCTATGGCTAACCCACAAACGAGTCAACAACACGCTCACGATTTTGTCACAAACAACACGTCTTTTTCAAATCATGGTGCTCAAAACGATCACGCCATGAACATATCCGGAACTCCGATGCAAGCAAATCAGTTGGACTCGTCAAACATTGCTGCACAACAAGCCATGAATTACTCTCAAAATTCGCACCTATCACAAACACCCCAAGCTCCCCCACCGGCAGAGTTTCACGCCCAGCAGAGCCCTGTGCAGTCCAATTCCACTGTAGACTCCCAGTACACTTCTCCACATCCCTCTCCTGCTTCATCGGCAGGGTATTCATCCAAACCCAGCTTCAGCATGGAGCAGGGGAGCTCCTATCAGGGTTCTCCCCAGGCCAGTCATTACCAAGGTTCCCCCGGTTCGGTGGGAGCCATCAACCAGCCTTCTCCAGGAGCTTCTATAGGGATTGAAAGTGAATCGTCATCTCAAGCATTTACTCCAGCTCAGTATACGTCACCACCGGCAACACCACAACAACAGACACAACTTCAGCAGCAGCAACAGCAACAACTTCATCAGCAACAGCAGATTTACCAACAAGAACAATTACAACAACAACAACAGATACAACAGCAGCAACAATTACAACAGCAACAGCAAAGTCAGCAACTTCAGCAACAACAGCTCCTACAGCAACAACAAACCCACCAACAGGAACAGTTACTCCAGCAACAACAACAAACCCACCAACAGGAACAGTTACTCCAGCAACAACAAACCCACCAACAGGAACAGTTACTCCAGCAACAACAACAAACCCATCAACAGGAACAGTTACTCCAGCAACAACAGACCCACCAACAGGAACAGTTACTCCAGCAACAACAACAAACCCACCAACAGGAACAGTTACTCCAGCAACAACAGCAAGGACATCAAATTCACTCCCCTGACCAGATCCACCAACAGAATCAAATACAACAGAATTTGCAACAGCAACAGCAGTTACAACAACAACAGCAGCAGCAGCAACAACAACAACAACAACAAATACAACAACAATTTCATCAACAGCAATTGCAGCAGCAGCAGCTGCATCAGGATCATGTCCAACAACAACAGCAGCAACAACAGATTCTTGATCAACAACAATCTCATCAACAAATATCCTTCAATAATCAAGAATCTCTCCAATTCCAACTACCTTCCAATGCGACAAACCAACTAAGTTCAAACACATTCCAGCAAAGTCCTGCTGCCCAAATAGTAGCAGCAGCAGTGGAACAACCTGTCCCAACACAACAGAATTCTGTCACTTCACCGCAAAATGCTGGAATTGCCTTTTCTCCTGTTCAAGAGCAATTTGGTAGTGATTCAAGGTTTCAGCCGTCGTCATCCCTCGGGAATTTTGGAGGTTTTTCATCTGCTAATGTGTCCATGCAGTCTGTGTCATCTGCTTCAAACAATTCAACTGTTGCGGCAGTGAATTCTGTGTCATCAGTGAATTACAACAGTTTTGGTAATGTTCAAGATCATACCATGTCTGTTAGAGGTAGTGAGTCCTCATCTGTTGCTTCTTTACCCTCTGGCGCCGCGAACGATCCTGGTAGCCAAAAGCAAGTAAATCAATTTGCTGTTGAACAAGAGCCTACTTCCTTTCCACAGCTTGATCTAGAGGAGGTGGTGAGAAACCTTCAACAGACCCAAACCCAGACTCCATCAGACTCCCAAAGTGGTTTAATCAACACTGTTGTTGTCAATGCTTCTGTTGCTAATGATTTTAATGCTCAAGAGTTTCAAAGAACATCACGGACCTCTAGTTTTGTCAGGACTCTCCCAGAAACTCCTACCCTGTCCAATTTTGGACTGTCAACTCCCATGAGTAGCGTCGCCCCTCCTTTTAGTTCAATTCCCGTCGTTGATCTGACGATTGAAGCCAACCCGCCGCCGGTAATGAGCTCTAATACTGTTTCTTCTAGCTTCTATGGCACGTCAAGTTCTAGCATTGAAGAAAGGGCAGGCCAGGCTTTGACTAATGCAGGGGCCCATTCGGGTTTTGAATTCAAGTTTAACCAAATGAATACGTCTGCATCAGAAAGTATTGTGGGTAACAATTCCAATCAAACTGCGTCATCATTTGCCCCATCGGGAATAACCTCAAACCCTAGTTTTTCATATGAAACGTCTCAAGGGCAATACGGAAACGCTGCTATTGGCAGTTTCCCGCAGCCTGTCCAGGTGCAGGAGTCCATGGAGGCAACAAAAGGATCGGATTTTGTAGCATTTGGCTTCCAGAATAAGGAACACGTTCCTAGAAAAGAGATTGCAATGGATATGTCCCCGGGGCTCATTTCTCACAATGCAGAGCAGACAGAAAGTCTGTCTCAAGGAGGAAAACCGATGCTTGCTTCGGGAGTTTCTTATGAAGAAATTCACATGTCAATTGTTAAAGTAGGGGATTCCTTGTCGGCATCAGGGCATGAGAAAGTAACGAAAGACGCCTCAGAAGCAGTTGATGGACTTTTTCAACAAGATCCTCTCGGGAAGGTTGCTCCAGTTCTTTCTACACAGTTTTCAAATGCTGTCAATCCTCAACCAATGACCAATACAGGTAACTCTGTGGTAGATATGAATATTCAGCACAACTCTAACAATGTACCACACGGTAGTACCGGTAATACTATCCCTAACAGTAATCCTGCTTTGGGGTCATTTGGTATCAAAGTTGACCCGGATACAATCAGCAATCTTCTGAAAAGCATTCAAGAGAACCAGTCCCAATCTCAGCGCCTTGTTCCGAACCAAACCGGTTCTCAACCCCCAGTAACAGTTCCAAATTTTTTAGAAAATCCTGCCATTATATCGTGCATTCGTTCGAGTCATCCGGAAAATGTAAGTCTTTTTGCGTCATCCAACGTACCTAATTCTCAACCTCAGCCCCAGTTTGTCATTACTATGATTGCCGCTTCTCCTGTAAATTCGAGACCCATTGTAGCGAGTTCCAACACCACCCAGTTTCCAAAACTGTCAGTCATGTCAAATTCAGGATTGATATCCAGCCAACAACCATCCCAGCTGATCAGCACGGCCAATCAAGCTGGGAATATGTCGTGTTTGCCTCAAATAAAAAATGTAATTGGTGCCACACCTCTGTCTATGAACTCGGCTACTCCGTCACAGCCTCAGATTGCCTTTCTACCCTTGAATTCTCAAGGTCAGGCAGCCAATAATTCTAACATTGCTGAATTTTCCATCAGAACACAAATGGTCTCAACGGGCGTGACAACAAGCCTACCAGCAATGGCTGCTCCTAATAGCTCAGGATTAAATGTTGTCCAACAGCCAGCAGCCCTTACCTTACCATCAACAACGCCTAAACTGAGCTCTATGGCTACTGTTGTAATTCCTACAAGTAGTATAACTTCCGGAGTAACCAACCAATCAACACAGCCCCATATTATCCTCTCTCTTGAAGATCTCCAAAAACTTCTAGCCCAACACAAAGTCTCCCAACCCCAACAGTCACCACCTCCAGTAGTACAAACACCTCAGCCTCCTCCTCAACTGCCATCCAATCCCATCCAGCCCCCCATGCGTATGCTCCAAAACCCAGCCAATCCTTCGCAGAGATCTGTCCTCCAGCAACCCAAACTACTCTTACGACCCACACAACCCCAGCTCATGCAGTCACAACAACAACTTCAGCAGACCAGAGAAAAGCTCCAACTTCTCGGTTACCCAAACCAAACCCCACCATTCATTCTACAAAAGACCTTGGAGTCCACTGTTATTACGGCATCGGATGATCAAAGCGACGAGCAGAATTTGAAAAACTCCATCCAGCTCCTCGCTATCCAGCAGGATCATCAGCAACCTCTGCCCCAAGGTTTGAGTCAACAACAAACACAAACACTACAACAGACTCAAATCATTCAACAGCCGCTGCAGCAGTCGCAGCTGTCTTTACAATCTAAAATGAAACTTCATCTACAACAAACTCAGATCGTGCAACAACAGGAACAGCATACACTGCAGAATTTTGTAACTGGTCAACAAACGCCGTCTTTGAATATACTCAAAATCCCTTCCACAGGACCAAAACTTACAAATGAATCTCCTCTGAAATTTCAAATTCAGCCTCAGCTTCAACAACTTCAACAAGCTCAAGGCATTCTTCAAACTCAAAACAGGTTAGACCAGCAGCAGAAGCCGCAAACAGTCGACCAGTCGGCGGGTCATCAAATCAGTGATAACCTGAAGAAGGACTACAGACATCTACACAGCCTTCTTACTACAGATAAATCTGATTTATCCATGCAAGTTGTTGGAGGTTAGTCTTATTCATGTGTCTCTGTCACTGATCATCTCAATGATTTTCATGTGTTTGTCTCTTGGTTCTCATTCAACTCAAATTATTGTCTATTTCCAAGCATATCCCATTTAATGTGTTGTAATTGTTTGATCGAACCCCATTGATACCGCTAAGCATTGTTGGGGCCAGCCCCATGTTTAGCCATGAAAGGCACACAGGATACCCCGGGCACCAAACACAACTGAACACAGAGCCAGAAAGGCTTTGGATCAAAGAATTTCAAACAAGCAGTAAGCAGTTAGTCAGCCCGCTGTGTCCATAACTCACGAGCAGTCTGATCAGTATTATTAATCAAAGACAGGCCAATAAACAAATTAATGTTGCCCTTGCAACCCTTCAGCTATTGATAAATGCTGGGAGAATTTGCACTTGTCGTACTTAGTGACTAAAAACTAAGGTTAATATCGGATAGTCAGGGTGTTCACCAGTCCTTTTCCTGTCCCTTAACTCTTTCACTATTTTCCACTAGCTGACCATTGCTGCATAGACGTGCTTCTTTTCTTTCTTATTCATTTCCCTTTTACCATGACAGTGTAGGGTCAGCACTATGAGTGCTGGATTTCTGTGGATCAAGATATTAAGCCAAGCAGGTGATCAACCCACTGAGATCTTTTCTTACTGTACTGTAATAATATACATCTTATTTCATTTGTGTCCCTCGAAGCATGCCACTACTTCCACTACTCACTACTACACCAAACAGAATTTAAAAAACAGAATTGGTGTATTCATATATATATATATATCTCTTTGCTTTCCAATTCCAGGCCAGTTTTTGCCAGATGTGCAAGGCATTACACAGCAGGGCTTGAAACCTTCAACTGTTGCTAGTACAGCTCCCCTATCGTTTCTGACGTCGAGTGCTTCTCTTCCCTCTTCCACATCACAAGTGTTGAGTCTGTCCAGTTCATCTGTCACGCTACCCACTCTGCATAGCACTCCAACTTTTGGTACAGTCGCCAGTCTAGGACCAGTCGTCACCAGTGGTCAGGCCACGACCTTTGGAAGCTTATTTGGCTTCAAGGCCAATAGCTCTGTCACTCAACTACCGTTTGAAATTCCGGGCTCAGTGATGACCTCTGTCCAAAACCGGAACACTACTTCAGATGTCAAAGAATCACAGAATTTTGGATTTCTGACGGGGAGGTCATTTTCCTCCCTTTCGTCCACTCCGGTATCACTCTCTGGTTTTTCTACCGTTCCCCAGAGTGAAATGAAGGAGCATTCCTCAGACATTGCTTCAAATTCATTTCATCCGCAGAATACTTCGACTCCATTTAAAAAAGAGAACATTGACTTTGAGGGACAAAACATTGAAGGGAACTCCGATCAGACTAGCCATTCTCAACCTTCCATTTTAGCTCAGATACTTAAAGAAATAAAACGTCCACAAAGTCCCTTGAGTGTTGAATTGGATAGTAATCCAAATTCTCCTTCGGAAGCTCCTTCACCTCTGTCTTCTCCAAACCCCTTCGATGATGGTAACACTCAGGCTACACTCATTGAACGATCAGCTGGCCTGCAAATCAAGTCGGATACCATGTTGGATATGGAAGACAATGAAAATGCTTCCTTCTTTGACCTTTCATCATTTCCCAAGCGGCCATCAAACTCTGACGATACAACCAAGAGTTCACGAGAGGAAGATGAAAGTATTCCGTTAAAGATTCATAAACCGACCTTGGATTCAAACACTCATCCGAACGTTCCCATCACGACATCAGAAAAATCTTTTGACATTGGCAGTGTGGTCACGTGTACCTCGTCATTCTCTTTTGGAAGTAAGATGAATGATGACAGTAGTAAAGAAGTCTTCACATTCGGTTCAAGTGAAAATGAAACTGTGACAGGAGAAACAAGGTGAGATTTGTGGCTTTTATACTGTGTTAAAAAATAAGAAATTAGAATTATTATTAATTATTCAGGTGTTGAGTAAGATCTGTTGGGCTTTTTGTCCTTTCCTCTGGATCAGGTAGATACGGCAAGCAGGTGATCAGCCCACCGTGCCTCGAACTTTGAATGGCACCATGAGCGTCAAATTTTTAGGTGTTGCCCAAGTTTTGTCCATAACAATATTTACTGTTGCCTTGGTGGTATACCCCTCAGCTATAAGAAAACTGAGCAGACTTTGCCACACAAGTCGTGGATTTGTAGATGATTTGTTGAAAATATGTAAGGGCGTTGGGAACAAATGTTATTATTCCTTGATGCGGGGAAACACACCAATTCATCTGTCTGACCTGTTGCTGTCTTAGAATGTGAACAATGATTTGGATTTTTTTTCTCTTTTTTTTTTGTTGGTTGTTTTAAAATAAAAGCAGTGGCAGCTCCCCAAAATCTGCGTCTAAGACACCTGGATTGAGGCTGTCAGTGCCCACGCAGTCTGTGCGTCCAATATCACGAAAACCAAAAGATCAAAGTCTAAAAGCGTATTTTTCAAGTCGACTGGACAACATGGAATTAAAGATAATGGAACAGCCTGAATCACAACACAGGGCTCGCTACCAGACAGAGGGTAGCAGAGGGGCCATCAAGGATGCTAGTCAAAATGGGTTTCCTTCCATTAAAGTAAGTTTCAATTTGATATGATGTACTACAGTGTAGTCTGGATTTATCGACATCGGGTATATCGACATTTCTGATACATGGACACAATTTTAAAGTCCCATTT
>JARBEQ010250796.1:0-11181 GCA_030265355.1 Tritonia tetraquetra | reverse complement strand
AAAACAAAACAAAACCCCGGAAATTTTAAAAACGACCTTTAAAAAAAATAAAATTATTGAAAATTAAGCAAAATCAAAAGAAATTGAAAAATACTTTTCTTTAACAAAAGAAATACAAATCAATGACATTAATCACAAAACTACAGACTATAATATAACATATATCATATGTTATTATCTGATAAGCTTTGACAATTTCGAGCCTTAGAGAAACAAGCTTGTGTTCTGATTGGCCAAAGTGAGTAAAAAGTCAAAGAGGAAAAACAAATGTAACTTAAAGGTCTGGATAATTAAAATAAAAAATCATTTTAAAGCTGTTACTATCATCACAGGCTGAAGAGAATTCAATAAAACGTCAAAGTTAGGGGGAATCTGTTGTGACCCGATTTATTCGACAGGGAGGTAATCATTCCAACAGTCTTCATAATCGGTCATTTAACTCTGTCAGTGGACATCATATCTTGGTTCAACAGTTACTCATACAAGGGAAACCTTGAATGCGGACACAGGTCTACACATAGAATAAAACTGTATAAAAATAGCACAAAATGTTACACACCTTCAGTTTGCCCAAAGCCTGGGACTGGACCCCTTTCACTGGCTGGACTTTCACCCGCAGACTCGGATTCCTGACGGAAATGATGAAAAAGATGGATGAAGAATTGGATTAATTTTCTATTTTTTTTTTTAATATAAAAAAAAAAGAAGAAAAGAATAGAATTGGGTTAATGACAAATACATCATTTCTATTACACGGTAAACTCAATCAGAGACCATATAAACTCAATCAGAGACCATATAAACTCAATCAGAGACCATATAAACTCAATCAGAGACCATATAAATGTATTATTTTTGAAAAAAGAATTGCTTCCAAAAGAACACCTCATTTCTTCCCCTGGCTCTTTACAAGGCCCATATACACATAGACATACACACATATTTCATTCAATATACATTGCTTACATACACACATACACACATATTTCATTCAATATACATTGCTTAGATACACACATACACGCAAACACCTTGTCAACACACTCCCAGCTACTAAGTCAAACCCAAAACACCAGGGAAAATACAACCCATTTGCAATTAATACAAATAATATTTAATTTGATTTGATTTAGATTCAATATTAGCTATAGCTAGATCACTTTAGGCAAGTTAATATTCAAGAAACAAGTAGAAAAACTCTTTAGAGTCATGTCCTCTCAAAGCACCCATTAATCAAACTACAGGAAGAACGTTACGTGTGCAATTTATAAACTATTACCAATTTAACGAGGAGAGAGAAGTCACGATAAGACAAACACATGCATTTACCCACAAAGTAAACTGGAAACACTGATTCATCCATCTAAAGCAATTCACAAATACGTTTCATACAGCTGAAACTGAAAGTGAAAAAGGCACATCATCTCAATGAAGAATTGAGCCAAACACAATGAAAACACAAAATACAGCTCAAAACAGAAATAAATTTGAGAAAGAAAACAAGGGAAATAGAAATGATGAAAAGAGAGCGTGACAGAGAATGAATACAGTGAGAAAGACATGAGAAAAACATCTCAACCACTACGACAATCAATCAGAAATAATACGTAGAAGAAAATAGAGAATGCTTCACTTCAAATTGGGCCGTACAATAAATTCTTAACCTATTCGTATTGAACACACGAGACAATCAGATCCTGGAGATTATTGAGATTTAGAGCCATCAGATGAAAACCAACTGATGGTCTGTTTCAATAACAAACTCCGAGCCCATGCACAAGACAACTGACTACAAATTGACCTAAAGTCTACAAGACAGACCAATGTCATCAAACCTTCATTCTTTTTATTTACTTTGGTTTTTTTAATTGTATATTAATATTTTTTTTAACGTGCTTTAGGGAGCTATCAGGTGCTAAGGGAGCTATCAGGTTCTTTAGGGAGCTATCGCCACAGAAGGGTAAATTCAGTGCCTGTTTCTTATCAGAGCATTGATTAACTTTGTGACTGGATTCAGTTTTACCAAACCATACTATCCATCAGAATCTTACTCAATTTGACATTGATTAATAAATGCTCATGGTTAAGCGGCCATATTTGCCTGAACACAACGATAGGGAAAAGTATCAAATAGTGATGATCATAATATATTATTCTGTCAACAGTCACAACTGAAAGGATCTATTTCAAAACCTCAAGGCTGATAGGCTGGTTCATGGCCACTACATCCAGAATTCCCTTTGGTATAAGAAACAATACCAGAATTAATCTAAACAAGCTTTGATGGCTCCCGTGTTTAGGTTGATACTATCCTAGTCCAATCATGCAGACGTAGAGTCTATGAGTAACAACTGAACATACGACTATGGCATGGCAACGACCAATGATGAATATCACCCGTTTGACAAGAAAGTCTCCAGCTAAGAACAACTTCATGCAATAGAAAGCCATAAACATGCAATGAGAAGAAATGAAAAAAATCAGCTTTGCCTGTCCCCTTTGAAGAATTTGGAGACAACTAACACAATACTCCATCCTAGTGTTCAAATCCTCAATCATTCCAATTGCCCTCCACAAATTCATTTCGGAAATGCTAAAATACACGTCACCATGGTGTTTTGCCGATTTCAACCGTTGGCCAACTATGATGTTAAATTGTTGCTAAGCAACTCGTGTCTCTTGTCTCTTGTTTTATCCCAGAGTGATCTTATCATCACCGGCACAATGTCCAAATTGTTGAGATAATCATTCGATTCTCTCCCCTGTGAGCTTTCCCTCCCATTAGTATCAAGTAAAGAAGAAACTGTGAAAGTGCCAGAAAAAGAAGAAAAGTGGTGTGTGTACCGTAGGAATCGAATCCACAACTGCAAACGGCAACACTGAAACGAAACTAATCCGCTGCTACTACTAATATGGTGGATACAACTCTTCTCCTAACATACTACCCTTGCTATCATATCCACCCACCTTATCTACTCTTGGAAAACTAGAGAGAGGAAGGAAGACGGTAGACCATAATACACCATACACACAGTGAGCTCTTCCCTTCCTACATGCACGGAAAATACACAACCAAACACACAAGACAATTTTGGCGTTTTGGACATTATTCACGAGGGTCCCAGTGGCTCTGACGTATGGTTCTGGCCTTTAAAGCGAAAGTTACTGGGTTCAAATCCCAGCAGCAACAGCTGTTGTTTTTCTTCATAAAACTCGGTATAAACCTACTTGCCACTGTACTCCCCTGATCCTATTGGGGTCAAGAACCTAGTCCTATCGGATACGGACGATTCGAGAACAAAAGGCCGCAAAGCCGCTGTCTGGTCAAAATTAATTCCTACAACAAAAAAAAGTCACGGTGAGCTGATCACCTGCTTGGCCTAATATCTTGATCCAAAGTAAATCCGCCTCAGAGCGGGCCTTACACTGTAATGATAACAGGGAACCAGATAAGAAAGAAGAAAGAAGACAATATTCACTCCTTAATCTTCAACTATCTAAGACAAAGAGAATATGATAAAAGTATCCTTTGAATATGATAAAAGTAACAAATTGTGTGACTCCACGCTGCTGCAAAGTGTACAAATCTAACTCAATGTGGAAGCACTTCCAAAGGTCATTTGGTTGGTATTCTACCCACTGTCTCTGACTTCACTGAATACAAGCTGGTGTTGGTTGCTATATCTGATGATTAAAATGATATCCCACAGGAAAGAAAGCGAGTGAAAGGTGACAGAGTGCCGAAACATTGAAGCGTGTAGGTACACAACATAAACATGAAACCAAGGAACACAATCAGCACTTGAAACACACAACAACCTGGAACAGCAGCAACAAAAGAGTTATATGATGGCCGACAAAGACGACGACACACATGTCCAGTGACACAGTACACAACAACACAACTGAAAGACTGGGGTGTCAACCTTAGCCAGTGAATGGCAGGACACCATATTGACCAATCACAGTCGTGACAGGACACCATATCAACCAATCATATTGCAATACAAACCATCTCAAACAAAACATAAGAAAGACCTACCATCCATTCATGCTAATAATCTATTTTCTAGAAAATACAAAGCCATAACCATAAACATATAAATGCTAGAATTTAAATAAATAATAACATATAAATAATATGAAATAAAGGATACATATATACGCAAGGTAAGTATAAAAAAATGATTATAAGAAAGCTATAAGAAAATATTAAATTCTATTTACATGTCGTGCTTTTGAGGCTTCAGGAATGGGGGACTGAAATCCAAGCCAAGATGTCACGCTGACATTAGACAGTAAATCATCAAGATATCCCACCCCCCAAACCGCATTAAACATAGTTCTAAAGTTTGAAGCTTTTTGCCCTTTTCAACACATAAAGGTCATATCGAAGGATGTTCAATAGAACTTGAGAAGATTCCATATGAATCTCCATGCCAGAGTCATGAAAACTCTGAAAGGTCCAGAGAAAATAAATCCTGCAAAAAGCTGGAATCGAACCCGAACCTAAACATTCCGAGGCAAGGACATAAGCTAGGGATGCCCCTCAAACTGTATGCTTCTGGTCTTTAAAATACACGTTTTAGTTTTTAGTATGTAGTAGACAGGTTATGAACACTATTGCATTATATGAAAGAAACTTGTTGAGCACTCAACAAGCTGAGCAAAGTCTTATAACATACTGACATTTTATCCAGGACTTTCAAGGACTTTTCCCCCTAAAAATCAAATTCAAAGACTTTTCCGGGATTCCTGGAATTCCAGGACCCCGCACCACCCCTGAACATAAAACTCCATCTCTGACATGATCTTCAAGTGATGAAGGGGTCGTAACACTTACTTTATAACATAAAACCAATACAGATAAGACAGACAGTCACAGCCTCCCACTATACAAATTATGTTTTCTACTTCACAAGAGGAGAAGCACGTTATGATATTCCTGGACATAGAAGGAATGATAAAGAAGACAGATTTACTTGACCCATCCCCTTCTCCATTTCCAAACACTTGCTTGTTGTTTTTGTTTGTTTGATCGAGCCCCATTAATACAGCAGAGCAGTATTGGGGCCAGTTCTATGTTCAGCCATGAAAGGCACACAAAATACCTGCCATAAATGCAGGCACCCCGACCACCAAACACGATTGAACAGAGCTGGAAACTCTTTGGATCAGAGAGTTTCAAGCAGGTGATCAGCCCACTGTGTCCACAACTCTTTACTTGCACCATGATCAATACACTGATCGGTATTCATCAAAGATGGGCCAATAAACAAATTACTGTAGTCCTTGTGGGTACCCTCTCAGCTATTGATAAAAACTGGGAGGTTCTACCACTCTGGACACATTTCCAAACACACCACAAGTATCATTACACAATACCAACATTGAGTCATTCAAACAAATCGACTGAAATCCCATAGTACATGTTGAATAAAGAGAATCTACAATGCGTATCTACATCCATATTGATGATAATAAAGAAAGATACAGTAATCTCTGCCAAAGATGCCTGTTTACCGTGTGTAGTTTGATGTTAGTGTGTGATAGCCGTATTAATGTACAAACACTTTTAGAACACATGGTAAATAAATAGTCTTCGAAGACTTCCAATTTCAACTGCCTCTATTCAGTTTATGCCCTTTGCTCTGTATGCTCTTATCAGATTTTTTTTTTGTTTTTTTTGTTTGTGTCTTATAGAGCCCTAAAACACCAAATAACAAACGAATTTGATAAAAGGGTAAAAACGTCCACGGCGTTTCTTCAACCGTCCCTGTTTTGTGCCAATCGTTCTGGCTCTCCCCAGCTAAGGCGCCGGTTTTTCTTCCCTAGCCGGCTCTCGACCATCCACTTTCATTTTCCAGGAGGATTCAAAGCTTTTCTGCTTCCATTGATCTTGACATTCTCAATAATGTACTGAACAATACGCTGACAACTTTAGTCAGAGAATGCCACTGTTTATTAACAGATTAATCTAACATGTGTGTCATCATTGTGATTGTACCAAATGGACATAACACAGATGACGAATAGTTAGATATAGCGATATGAGAATACCGCCCTACACCAACACGACCCTTCAACACACAGTGATCTCGGATGGCTGACTCTTTGGCAGAGAATATTGTATTGGACATAACACTACTAGTTAAATCTTGAAGAATAAATCATGGCTTTGCATTCGGTACATGACACTACTAGTAAAACCTTGAAGAATAAATCATGGCTTTGCATTCGGTACACGACACTACTAGTAAAACCTTGAAGAATAAATCATGGCTTTGCATTCGGTACATGACACTACTAGTAAAACCTTGAAGAATAAATCATGGCTTTGCATTCGGTACACGACACTACTAGTAAAACCTTGAAGAATAAATCATGGCTTTGCATTCGGTACACGACACTGTCTACACATTCCAATCATCAATGAGAAATAAAAATGAAAAAAAAAGAAATAATTCAATATTTTAAAATGATTATCAAATGGAATTGCGTAAGACAAAGAATAAAAGACACATGATGTTAAAATGTGTTTATCGTAATTAACTACAAATACAGAAGCAAAAAATGTGTGTGTGTGTGTGTGTGTGTGTGTATTCAGGAGTTGTGTCAACCATTCCACATATAGTGGCGTGTGTATTGTGAGACCTGAACAGAGAAAATGGCAGGCCATCATGCCGGAACAAAGGTTTATCTTTCAACCAAAGCTTCAAAAGACACACCTCCTGCCCGACAATGATGATATTTATTGTCTTGGTAACATTTTAAGCTTAAAAATGTGTATACGGGGCAATGCAAATCAACGAAAACATATTGAAGCAATACGTGTGTATGTTGTAATTCCATATGTTCCCTCCAATGGATAGGAAATAAAAATGTTCATAAAGGCACTTCTACTACAGGAAAAATGTGACTACACATAGAAAACAAAAACTATTGCAGCAGTAGTAAATCTAGCGCACACACACACACTACCATCCAATCTAGCCCACACAGGGAGGGAGGGGAGGAGGGAGGATGGGGGTGACTAGCCAAAGGAGGAATGCAGGCCAAGAGTTATTCCTCACCTGAATCTCATGAAGATTCTGATTGGCGTTTAGAATTATTGTTATAAAGAAAAAAATAATAAGCATGCCATAGTGTTGATTGTAGCAATGAATATGGAGAGGCATTTCTACATGGTGCTTTGCATATGTCATCTACGCATACAACTTTCTTGTAGATACGTACATATAGATATCAATAGCTAGGGATATATATATATATATTTAGACATTAACAATTTTACAACATGGCAGTTCTATTCCTCTAATGATATATTATATCACACCATAGACTTGAGATTTTCTTTATATTACAATCCTTATCCTGCATTCACAGAGAAAAGCTCAATGGATTGCTATTGGAAGTCTCCCACTCAATAAATAGTCGGTCTTGTTGTCATATATCATTCAACGTTTAGTTCCATCAATAACGGATTTTAAACACAATCCTTTGCAGTTTGTTTCACCTCTTGGGCTGTGCATACACACACACACATATTGCAATCAACTCTGTGTTGCAAATTTCATTGGGATAAAGAACAATTTTCACTTTTAAACAATATTACTTTGGGAGTCGGTAGTAATTTATTTATGATTCAAAATCTTTTTGCAGCACATCATGGAAATAACAATAAATTTAATTGCCGCAGTCCACACCTGTGAGGTGTCTAGAGAACATGTTCAGTGTGTGAGCAAACTATACTAAGGGTGTGATGACGTTTTTAGTGACAAATGAAATGTGAAACATGACAGAAATGTCCCAGATATCCTTTCTCTGTCAATGCAGAATAAATACACTTAGGATAAAAGAGATATTAGGTTGTTATTCTATGTTATAATACATTATAGTATAACATTTAATTTTATCTGGTTTTTACGGAATATTGTATAGGCAATTATTTAACATATAAAAATTTTGAATTCAAGTTTACACATTTAAACAAATTGTGAGAGAACAGATAGTGCATATTTTGTCAAGAATTCTTAAAGTAAAGCATTCTGAAGGGCAGCCATGAACCCAATTTGTTTGGTTGCAAGAAACCGTTGCAGTGGGTGAAAACCCATTTCAACAGACTGCCAACAGTAAAGTCTCACAGAGATGTTTCGATAAGTCTTCAGACACAGAGATAATTATTCTATTTCAAAAGACAAGACAGAGACAGTAAGAGACACAGACAGTAAGAGACACAGACAGCAGGTTAAGGGAGAGGAGAAAATAAAATTGGCCGCTAAAAAGATAAGCAGATCTCTAGTAGCTGCAATACTATCAAAGTCTGTTCCACTGCGCAATCTACAATGACAAATATGACTAGATAAATTCACTCCACATTTCAATTTGTGTCATATTTTGAAAACCGTATTAATCCAAAATGAGCTTGCTAACCAAAGCTAGCGATTAAATCTCTTATTTGTATATTCAGATTCTTAAGTAAACACTCCCAGCATTTAACATATCCAGATAAAATACATTTAGTCTTTGCAGACCTCATGCTCTGCCTCATCTCAAACATCATGGTGTGTCTTTGGGAGCTTAACCCGAGGTCTCGATAGTGGGAGGCAGACAAGGGATCATTTGTCACTTTGTGAACAGAACGCTCCAACAGATGTCAAAGAAGAACAGATTATTTCAATGGTGACAAGATTTACTTTGATAATTCCAATCTTCTCCAAACTACTCCAATGAGGTATAATCCCAATTTACATTTCACTCAAATTATTTTCTTTCCCTATCATTTCCTGGTTTACCTTTCAGTGTCAGGTTTATCTAGTCCTATACTGAATAAACTTCCTCCTCTCCTCTCTATTTCAACTTATTTTCTTTGCATCAAAAGGGTTATTTTCCTTTTCTTTACAACATCAGATATGACCTCTGTCCACATGTTCCTAGGTCTACCTCATGGTTTATTTCCTATAAAGACTTACACTCAAATATCATTTTAGGGATTCTCTCATCATTCATTCTATTTACATGCCTGAACCATCTTAATTGATTTACTTCTATTGTTTACTCTACACTATCTGTTTTAACTTCTCTAATCCGAGAATTTCTTAATTTTTATCTCCGAAGTTTATAATTTTTTTCAAATTGGAAGTGGGAGAGAATATATACATTATCAAAAAAAGATGCAATTCCTAACAAGAATTCCTCCCGATAAATGACCCTGCAATTGGTATTTGGCCCAGTGGAACATCAATTGGTAGCACGAAAGGATAAAGACAAGCCTATAACCAATGAAAAGCATTCTGCATCCAAGGATGGAGTGAGTCACATTCAAAAAGCGTTTAGTCAAGCATCCTACACGGCATCGACTGTCAGCCATTTTGGACACAAAGCAAAGGACCACGACCAACAACAACAACGCAATAACAAACACAAAACCATAGAGGTCAGGGTTCACATCTGGCTCAATTTTCTACATGGTTGGCTTTTCAACATTACATTTCACAATCAAAATGTAAGACTTTTCAACATTACATTTCATAATCAAAATCAAAATCATGTGGCTTTTTCCATTACATTTCTTGATTGTCGGGGTGAGTTTAACTCACCTTTCAATATAAAATACGATTATATCGGCCAAGGCCTTTGTAAAAATGTTTTTATAGTCTGTATTTGTGACAAACTATCAATGAATGTATTCGTATAGACTCTACATAGAATCCTTCACTATCTTTGTATCTCACAGAGATGCAGTGATAATCAAATGCTACCGAATTTGAGAAACTAGGTTCATCAATCCCAGAAAGACATGGAACAAGACATTCATTTGGCGCTCACACACACACACACACACTGTATCAACAATACACATATATTGCAGTGATTGGTATCTCATAGAAATACAGTGATAACCAAATTATGCCAACAACTATGGGGAGAAACTAGCTTCGTTCATTCACAGAAAGACGAGGAACAAGATATCATTAACTTGGCAAACACAATCGTCAAACAATAAACAATTAATGCAGTGGTGGGACAACTATTGCTTCATTTAACCCCACAAGACATTCATTTGGCACAAACACACACACACGCACAAAAACAATGAAACAATACTCAAACACTGCAGTGATGGGAAACAGCAGGTTAAATTGGATAAATCTCTTCTAGGTCATTCCTCACTCTTACCGTGCAAATGTCCAGGCATGACTGTGTGTGTGTGAGTGAGTGTGTGTGTGTGTGTGTGTGTGGATGTGCCCAATGAGTGAATGTGTGTGTATGTGTGTGTGGATGTGCCCAGTGAGTGAGTGAGTGTGTGTGTGAGAGAGAGAGAGAGACAGAGAGAGACAGATACTCACTTTAATCATATCCTGCTCGTCATACTGCACATCCAGGGACATTTCCCTTCCTAACATTTTGTCCTTGGGGATTCCAACTTCCTCGTGGAAGTTGTCGAAACCTGAAATACATCACGATCAATTCATATTGTGTAACCTGTGGTGACAATTTGGTCCTTCGGTACACTTGGATTGTTTGGAGTTACGAGTACCGACCCCATCAGGTTTTCCCCTTTCAAATGACATCAGTGAATGGAATATCTATATCTTAACATTTTGCTTTTTTAAAAAATCCTTATAATTTAGAGCCAAAATGTATTTCATGTGGTGTCTTGCTTTAGCTCTTGGAAGTTTAAAAAACCAGAGTATTCCCCATTTTAAGGACATCTAATCCACATCTTAATATTTGGCTGAATGTTCAGCTAAACATAATTCAATCATTCAACCCCAACAAGATGTTTTACTTCTTCAAATGTACTGACTACTAGTCCCAATGGGTCAAAGGTTACAAACACCCTCATCATGGCAAACAACATCATCCACCCTCTCTACAGTCCTCATACATTTCCTGACAACATCCCCACCGTTAATACGACGGAGACTCCTTACCTGATTGGTCCATGGCTACCCTTGCTGCTGCAGCTTCCACCTCATCATCCACCCTCTCTACATTCCTCATACACTTCCTGACAACATCCTCACGGTTAATACGGCGAAGGGCGGTCTCCAACTCATTTCCTTGGAGAGACAAAAGAAAAGGAGGAATAAATGGTTATGTGTGCGGGAATGTGTGTTTTAATTGTGTGTGTTGAGTGGGAAGTATAGGAGAATAAATGGTTACGTGTGCGGGAAT
>JARBEQ010250774.1:0-11182 GCA_030265355.1 Tritonia tetraquetra | reverse complement strand
GCTTGGCTTAATATCTTGATCCAGAGAAATCCAGACTCATTGTGCTGGCCCTACACTGTAATGGTAAAAGGGATTTGATAAGAAAGAAAGAAAAGTAAACCCCAGACACTATAAAAAGATCAAATTAGATAACATGACATCCTCAAATACTCACCAATTTTCCCCCCATCTGGTTATAGAGAATCATGTAGAACTCTTTCGGTTCCTTCTTGTATTGACAGTAGTACTTGGTCCATGTCGTCGTGCCCATCACACCTACACATGACAAAACCAAAAGACATTACATTTCTTTCAACAAGGACATGACATTTCTTTTTTTTTAAACGTATTTTTCAAAATCACACAAAAGCAGTGCCAATTCATCTGAAGAAGAAAAATATTCCTGTTCCCAAAAGACGTAAGATTTTTCATTCAAAGTTAATAAAAATCAAATCAAATCTTTATCAAATGTCGTCATATCTTGTTTATGTTTGTTTGAAAAAATAAATGATATAAAACAACAACATTGCATGGTTGCCATAGTGATACTATGGCAATTATCACAATATTCCAACGTGAAAGGAGCTTAACGAATGTTATATCTACATACGTTTTTCCATTGCGTAGAGATATCCCTGTCGTGTGAAGCCTTTCAACGTGCCAGTTTGGTCCAAAGGTTTCTACAATTAAAAGGATAATGTTAGACAACCCCCGTATCAAAATGTGCTGCAAACACTCAAATGCTTCAAACACTCAAATGCTAGCTGTGTATTATGATTACATAAAAATTACTCTTATAGCCTACCAAAAAAACTCAAATACTAATAAGTATTAAGCAATCTATTCTTTATCATAATCTTGTCAAAACTTACAGCCAGTAAATATCCAAATTACAAATAGAAATTTAAAGGCGTGGGAAAAGTAAAACATTATTCTGAAAAATATGCGCATTTGCCCGATTCACCAAAGAAAACTAATATCACAAAGCCATGTAGGCCAGCCCTATATTCAACCTGGAATAGGAATGTTATGGATCAAAGAGTTTCAGCCAAATGGGTGACCAGCCCACTGCCCATAATTGTTGGACGCATCACAAGTAATAACACAAGTACTGTTTACATCAGTAAAGGTAAAAAAATAAAATTCTACAAGTTACTGTTGACTTTGGAGCCATCCTCCAGTTCATAAAAAGAATAAATTTGAGCTGGATAGAAAAAATAACAACTATTACCTAGACTTGTCAGTACTTTAAAAAAGTTACGTATAATCTAGAAAACAATCTGAGGCAATTGTTCGGAGGATCTATCTGTACGAGCTTATAAATCAAAACGCCTCAAACAAATGCTTTAGAAATTGTTGTTGAGTTTGGGGGGAAAAAAACAAACAGCAAACATAAACCTAATGTGACTTTGATTCATTAAATGAATTTGTCACTGTTTGTTGCCAAAAGGGGAAACACGTCGTCAATACAATTAAGATCATACAGTGCCAAGAAATGGTATATATATATGTGAGCAGACCACACAAAATGTTCATCTGTTATAACTATCATTCTTTAAAAATTTAAAATCCAACAAAGTTGAAGATGTTTTTTGATAACTTCCAGTCAAAGGAGTATCCTCAATAAAACGTGTATTTTGTTGTATTGCTAAAACATTCAGGGACGTAGGATAAATTGTGTCTGTAATAATTAGGACCTTCCTTACCCACCCTTTTTATAATCTAAAAACACAATAAATACACATACTGACACATCTATTAATATTCAAATCAAAGGGGTATAGAAGTAAATGAAACAATATGTGAAAAAAGTGCAAAATCAAGAGGAAAAACAGGATGAGGGAAGGGGAAGGTGGAGAAGCAGGATGAGGGAAGGGGAAGGTGGAGAAGCAGGATGAGGGAAGGGGAAGGTGGAGAAGCTTTGATACCAAAAAATGTCTGTGTAAAAATAATTGTTTACAGTCAACACAAAAGCCTACATTACTTATGGAATTTAAAAATTCTGACTAAATGTTTTATATGATGTGATCAAAAAAAGAAAGATTTAGCGACAATAAATAAAGGCCACAAAGTCTACTGTCATAAAACATAAAAGAAATGAGAGAAAGGCATATGTGTGTATTGTGCATTGACAAAAGAAAAGGACAATTGCTCACATCTGGGAAGAAATCACAAAATTAGATTCAAAACACAAAAAAAACACTAAAAATTATTTTTTTATAAGTTGTATCATCAAAACAAAAAAACCCACTCAAAATAATTTTTTTTAAAGTTGTTTCAACCAAAAACACCACAAAGATATTTTTTTAAATCTTTCCTTTTTCAAATAATTTTTTCTTAAATAATAAAAAGGACACCAAACATGAACGCTAGTATGCAAGGCCTTACCAGTTGAGCTGCATATAGCTGAATAACAAAGCAAACAAGCCAATTTGAGAATTGAAATTCAATGCATAATTTCATTATATTAAGCTACATCCTTACCTTTTTCATGAAACCACTCATTCAATGGTTTAGTTTAACAGCAAAAATATATTGTTCAAATCAAAATCATATTTTGCATGGACTTAATGAAGTAATGATAAAATAATGAACAATAAAACAAGTTGAGTTGAAATGATAAAATAATTATACACACTTACCAAGCCCTTATTTTCATTCAACATCTTGCTCATCAACATTGAAGCTTCATCCCGAGTGCACTCAAAATTTTCTCGTGTCTGAAAATTCAACAATGAATAGCTATCTAAATAACAATCCCTTTGAAACCTTACAACAGCGTGATCCACAGATAAAAAGGTTATTAAAAATGAGACCAATATCTCTAAATGTATGAATTGGATGTTCCTCTTCATCAGAACCCATAAAACCATTGCTTATACGAGTTAATATCTTCCATCCGTGTACATAACACACACTGGGGGCACCCATGGCTCAGTGGTCAAGTCACTCAATTTCGGACGCAGAGGACCAGGTTTCTGGCCCTTTCAGGGTTTTCATAGCTCTGCCCTGGAGATTCACGTGGAATCTTCTTTAGAACCACCTTTGATGTGACCTTTGTGTGTTGAAAAGAGCGTAAAAATTCAAAGTTTAGAACTTTTTATAACACACACTCCTCAACAGTCACCTCAGCAGAATACAACCAGACAAATAAAGCTCCCACATTCCCATTTCCCGATTGAAACTGTTGCACACCATCAATCCCCCAAGGACCCCAACAACAACTATTTGCCCCCAAAACCAGACATCGACAACACCTTTTATATTGATAGACATTGACTACACCTCTTATATTGACGGACATCGACAACACCTTTTATATTGACAGACATTGACTACACCTTTTATATTGACAGACATTGACTACACCTTTTATATTGACAGACATCGACAACACCTTTTATATTGATAGACATTGACAACACCTTTTATATTGATAGACATTGACAACACCTTTTATATTGACAGACATCGACAACACCTTTTATATTGACGGACATCGACAACACCTTTTATATTGGCGGACATCGACAACACCTTTTATATTGACGGACATCGACAACACCTTTTATATTGACGGACATCGACAACACCTTTTATACTGAAAGACATCGGCTACACAACGATTGCAAATTCTTCACCATGGCATTAGATCGAAGGGCAAGAGCTCAAGAGATCGCTGGATCAGAAAAGGTAAAGTATCAGTCCACTCTGCTAGATAATGACGACAGCCACCAACATTATATCTATGATCTCCCCATCTTCTTATTTACATGCCCTAACCCATCATGAACCATCATCCTTTAAACATTTGCAAGGGACGATTCAAAATAAAAACATTGACTCACTTTTTGCAACAGTTGTCGTAACATTATGTCATACTTCCGAAACTCTTCCAGGTCCACATAGCCTTGATGATAGAATGTTAACCAGCTCAGCATGTGGGTAAGGAGCTGAGAAAAGAAAAAGTACTTTGACAAATTGTTTTAACTTACAAATTGCAAGTAGAAAAAAGGTATTAAATCTTATTTCAAAATAACAACACAAAGATCCGAGCACAAATTAAATTTCCAATAAAATTTAGGCATTTTTCAGTAATTCCAATAGAAGCATATGACAAAGCAAAACATCACTTCTGAACAAATTTTCTAGATTTCAAATTTCCCCAAAACGTGGGGGATGTCTGAATATATCACACAATTTGATATTTCACTTTTACCATATTAATGAATCACAGACAATAAATGCTGCTCCTAAAAAATGAAAAGTCCTTTGTGAATGTTAGATTGTAACCAATCTGATGGATATTATGATTGTGAAACACCATGCTTTAAAGAACCAATGGTTGTGAAACACCATGCTTTAAAGAACCAAACATAAATAACTACGTTTTAACCCAGCAGCATTATCTGTTCTTTGTCAACTTACAATTTCAACAAATTCAAATTTCTTTTTCTCTTGCACTTCTTGCAATTTGAGGACGTATTTCATGGAAGACGTATAGAAGGCCTTCTTCTCAAACTCAACCTGAGTATCAGCCTGGGAAAATAACAACATTTATGGTACCGGTATATTCTAGATAAGGGTCAGATGTTGTATAAATACATATAACCCATGTAGAGTGCCATACTTTCTCAATTTGATGACTTGTAGAAAAATTAACAAATTTGACTCAAGATAGCATAATGTTAATCAATGCATTGTTCATTGGCAGTCGGGAAATCAAGGAATTGAAAGAAAAAAAAAGAAAACAAAAAAAAATACAAATTGCTTGTCTGACATTCAACTCTATCTTACCCTTAACACAAAGCACACGATGATGTAAACAAATGAGTCAAATTACTGCTGTAGCTATTCGTAAGCATAATTCTTTTTCAAAATTATTACAAAATAAACTCAGTTTCAACACAAGACACAGGCAAGCATGTTACTACTAATGCAATATCTTGTAAACCCGTAACAGAGTTGGACACACACCTCTTGTAAAACAGAGTCATTTATCTTTGTTTTCATGTTCAAATATCGCTCTTGAGATTGGCAAAATTTTGAAGTTTGCTTCTCAAAGTTCTTTTTCTCTTCCTGCAAAAAAACAAAGGAAGTCAATTAATAAATAGACATTAAACCATATCTAAACAGCCGATTACAAAATTAAAATTTAGATTGATATATTCAGTGTTTATAAAAATTCATTAATTTCAAAATAGAGGATTCAATCTAAAAAATTCAAGATCTCTCTCAACTTTTTTTACATTTTCCAAAGACATTCGATTTGTTTACCTTTGAGAGGTGACCCACGTCTTTTTCTTCTTGTCACAATGTAGAGATCTGGCAACCCATATCTATAAATAAAAACCCCAACCACCCATGATACAAATAATCCTAATGTGACAAATCCCAGCGCTTACAGTAGCTGTTGGGTGGTCAGAGTAACTTGTTTTTATTAACGTTTTAAATGATATGATCAATACTCCTCGAGGCATTACCCGAGATGCCGATAAAGGCACAGTGGATTGATCCGATGCTTATTTGAAATCCTTGAATCCGTAGCATTTCCAGCTCTATGTTTGGTCATACACGGTGGTCTGTTTTCAGAGTTATAGGCACCTTGTGCTCTATCTCAACACTGCACTTCAGTATTTATGAGACAAACTTCACACATTATCACATCTAAATATCAAGCCACTCTTTCATCTTCATGGATACATAAACAACCTCATCCTAGGTATCAGTCGCAAACTTCTATGGATAAAATATACACAGCAAACAAGAAAACACTACTATGTTAAATTACACCCCCTCTCACAAACAGCACTGACTGGTGTACGCACCTTGGCAGCCCCAATATTTTCTTTTCTGAAATTCTCCAAGGGCTTTACCAACTGGTCCTCAGCAGCAGCAATCTGTAGAGTAATAATAATAATAATAAGTAATAGAGTATACATGGAATGATAGAATTTCAATCACATAATTATCAAATAAAATCACACTATAATACAAATTAATTCAAATGTTTAATATAATAAAAGAAAATAAATCCCAGCCACTTGGCAGGCATATAATTATAATGTTCTTTATGTTTGTTGGCATGATCTACCAGTTATTATACAGAGTTACTAGCATCCCATTCTATGATCCAAGGAAATAAGTAATGTTCTTTCTTCTTTCTTATCCAGTTCTGTGTTACCATTACAGTGTAGGGCCCACTCTATGAGGCGGATTTACTCTGGATCAAGATATTAAGCCAAGCAGGTAATTAGTCCACTTTGAAAATAAGTAATGTAGTTGACATAAATCTTTAACAAGAGCAGCTCATAATCAAATCAATCCAATCACAGTTTTCTTTAATCTTCAATGGATTTGTAATTTGTTGTATGAATTATCATTTTTGGACCAAAATCTGATTCACCTAGTCTACATGTCATCCATTTCTAAGGCATTAAATGGGCGCCATAGCCGAGGGGTTTACCACCAAAGCAACAGTAAATATTGTATGGACAAAACTTGGGCAACGCTTAAAATGTGACGCTCATTGTGCCATTCAAGGTTCGGGTACAGTGGGCTGATCACCTACTTGCCTTACCTACTTGATCCAAAGTTTTTCCAGCTCTGCTCAGCGGTATTATGGATAACAAAACAAAATGTATTAAATGGGAAAGGATTAAAATTTTCAAAGTTAATGATCACATCCTATAGAAACAATCCGAAAAAAAATATTCACAACATGCAATATAATCATTTCCCAATGCAAACTACTTCTTACCAACATATCTCGATGGTCTTCTATCTTTTCAATGTATTTACCAAATTCATTCAGTGATTGTGCTGTAAAAAAAAAATTTTAAAATATCAATAATAATAATATTGATATATAGATCATAATTAAAATAATGAAGATATTTCTTGATTTCAATACTTAAAACTAATCATCAGGAATATAACTCTTTACAATTTTCATTATGAAATCAAAACAGCACACGTTTTAGTAAGGCCTTTTTTAACAAAAATCTACCTGAAAACAGTTATTTTTTCAGCAACTCTAAATAAAAATGAATGACTAAAGTCTCACAAAACTACATTCATTAGAACTCCTAAGAAAAAAAGTCTTCACGGTACCCATAGTAATACTCAAGATCAGATATTTCAGGAATCTGTGCAATGTTAAAAGAATGGCTCAATGACATAATGCAATACATCAAAATTGAGTAAACTGATAAAATCACACTTTTTCATGAGGCAAACAGTGAGTTGTATAAAAGGAAACCCTGTGATCTTACTGTGATAGGGGTGTTATGGCCTGGTGTAACAAAAAATGTATTTATATGATATAAAAGCATGACATAACAATGAGCTTCAGGGTGATAATTCTTTTTGTTAATAAATTTGGTGTGTGTGTTTTGTCATGGAACCCTTCAATTGTTACTGTAACCGTAGATTCATATTAATAGATAACAAAATATCCCTTACATATGAGTATTTCATCATCTGTCAACTGATTGCCGATACATTCAAATTTGAATTCCATGAGGTCTTTGGCAAACGCCTTCTGTGCCTTTGCAAATTCTGTTGTGAAAAAAAAGAGGAGGATAGACTGCAACAGAGACATTTGTTGACTTTCTCAAGTTTTACTTAAATGTTCATAGAAACAGATAAAAGGATTATTAATATTAAATCATATAAAATGAAAATAGCTTGTGTGTCTTCAAATAGGTGCATTTCAATCTAAAAATGAAACAAAGGGTTGTTTTGGTGTCAAAGAAGGTGATGCAGGATATATATTGTCACTGCAATTCTGTATGTAACCGAGTCAGTCCACAGATTATTTTTTTCCGGCAAGGCAATAAAAAAGTATTATTCTATAACCGCGTATGTTAGATCTAGGTCATTGCACTACAAGCAGAAGGAAAAGTTTGTACACTCTTTATTCTTGACCTACACGTTCAGAGTTTCATAATGCTGTCACCAATGGAAAGTCGTGTTTTAAGCAGATGCTAAAAAACGTGTTTTCTATTGTTCAGAGGTCTCAAAGCATTACATGTCGTAAGGTGGGGGATTCCCTTAGAAAGCCAAAACAGGAAAAAAAATATTTTTGAAAAATCTGATAATACGTGTTTTAGAGAATTACATTGACGATAAATTTTAATATTTTAGACAAATATTGAAGGATCGAGGTAGAAAGCTGTATGCTATAATAAGGAAGCGCCAGTGGTCGATCAGATAGCACACTGAAAGGTCAGCATAGTCAAGCAACATAAATCGTGGTCAGTGTTTAGATGTTTGACCACTCGGGCACTGTGCCCTTGGGTAAGGCACTAACCTCACCAACTGAGGTGTAAATGAGTACCTGACCGAGGGCAGCTAACGATCTTGTCAGAATACAAGTGCTGAAGCGCCTAACATGCAACTCGTACTGTATACTCCCCATAGAGTTGAAGTGAGAAGGAGTGTTATGGCCAGCAGGGGGGTATACTAAACATTGTAAATCGCATAGAGCATGATGAACTATATGGATGCGTTATATAAAAAGCTATGTGGGCTTTACTTTTAAAATGAGAGTGGACATGTCATGAGGAGAGGCGATATGAAAATGTGTGGAAAATGGAGCAGAGAAAGTCAGCATCTTATAACATGTATCTTGATGAATTAAAAGAAAGTTTGTCACACTTTGCAGAAACATCGCCTCAAAAAGTGTTGGTGTTAGTGGGAGAAAAATAATAATGTTGTAGAACATCATGTCCTCAATGTTGTGAATCAGACCTAATATCAATATTATTATTATTAGATGATACTGAATTTTGTTTTCAACGATTGTTTACAGTAAAATTCCAGCAAATGTGAACTATAACGTTTTTCCTTTCAGGTCATCAGCAGTGCCCCAAAATGTTTTATTCAGGTCACAATTTTCAGGCCTCACAGTGGGCTGATCACCTGCTTGGTCTAATATCTTGGTCCAGAGTAAATCCGCCTCATAGAGCAGGCCCTACACTTTAATGGTAACACGGAACTAAGAAAGAAAGAATTGTCAGTAAATCAATCATTTACGATTGCTTTAACTTTAAATAGGAACAATATATATCCTGACTTTGTGCTGCATAACTAACGACACCAGTGCAGGGCATGTTTTGGCACAGCTTCATTTATTAATAATTAATCCCAACTCTCTACCCTCAAAAGTGAGTAAAAGAGAGGTCCTAAAAGTTAGGATTTATAGGTAGAGAGCATAATTTTTCCTCTGCATCATCAGGTTGATGTTGAACCCTAAAATTCATAAAATTCTTGAGTCCATGGACAACCTGTACGCCTAGATATATTGATGCAAAAATAGGGGATCAAGAATGAGATTGCATGGGGGTCAACATCTCGAATTGCCTTCTTTTGCTAACTCACAATGCATTAATAAGATTAAGATGAGGCCCTTCCCATACTAGTTTTTGGGGACTTATACTTCACAACAACCTACACTTAGTCTACCTTGGTTGGTCTGGTCATTGAAGCTTAGAAGAGTTATCTAGACCTCTACACTACTACTACTACTACGAACTAGAGGGTCTAGTCTAGTGTGTTAGGCTGGCTTGGCTTATCAATGATAGTAGCAGTAGGGCCTAATGGTCAGTCGTGAACCTAGATACATATTTGGCAGGGACACCGTCTCTGAAAATTATGATAAAACTCACGTTTTGCGGCACTGTAAACTTCACGACCATGTAGTATCAATGTTTTTATGAATTTGCTTGTGCGTTCAAGTTCTTTCTCATGTTCAACCAACTTCGCTCGAAAAAAGGGACTGTCTGTTAAACAGTCAGCAAATTCAAGCGGATTCAGAACCATTTTTCCGACTTGTTCAATCAAAATACTCCAAGGTAAGTTTTCGAAGTGCTACATGGCAAATTGTTCACAAAAGGGAAAATGTTTGAGTTGTCATAAGATGTGTAGTGATTGCTTCCTGGATTCAGCAGAGGAAGGGTTGTTACACACGACTACCACCACAGCACTGACACACATAAGAAAGATATTATATACCAGAACATTTTACGCATTGTATACCTTCTTCTCTTTTTAAAAAAGACCATTAAAAGCCAAATATTTGTATAGATTTTTTATCAGTATTGACATCAGTCCCTGAATTAAATTATTTTGAATAATTTTTACGCTTAATTTTCAATTTTGAAGTAGGCAATCATAACAAAAATTAACATTTCTAAAACTACCATAGCATGAAATAATATTTGGTTCAGTGATTAATCCTATCTGGTAATAAAGTTTGTAAAGCGAAGCAGACCAAAGCAATCAAGATGATGATTGCGCATGTCCGGAAACAAACCCCCTTTCGTTCAATTATTTAATCGTTGGATATGCTATCAGGGGAGTGATTTAATCAAATTAGACAGGGCTGCAGAAGATGATACAGTAGGTAGGCCACAAATATGATGATGGTGGGCTTGGAATGCACCCAGTCGATGGTTCAGAAATCTCGTGAATATTGTGCGGTCAGTGAGACAAAGAGGGACAAAGTGAGAAATCAAAAGATAAGAAATAATATGATGAGCATGTACAAATAATGATATGTGTATGTATGTGTGTATGGACGACTATCGTGGTCGATAACGTCAAACCCAGTATGTCAATTATTGTTCGTGCATCCTCATGTGGGATCTCAGGCCAAAGAGCGGCACACACAGACGGTCGCACACCGCACACTTGGTGAATCTCTCTCTGTGGTGCCAGTGCCTGCCTTTGCCGCTGCGTGCTTGTCTACCTGACTGTGTTGTCGATCCTTTTTTATGTATCTGCTCCCTTTTGAACGACGTGCCTCCACTCAGGCCTATTTGCGGCTGTGGCTTCCCTGTCCGCATCGATGTAGCGGAGCTTCGGTCGCTCTGTTTTGACGGTGGCCCTCTTCCAGTTCACAATAAAAGAGAAGCTTTGGAAGCCCGGTGTCTTGCATGCGTAAGTCCGAACCATCTGAGCTGAGACTGTGTAACAAGTGGGTCTATCCTTGCTTCTGGGCTTTCAAAGGCACGTACGTTCTGTTGTACCACTTGCTGTTTAGGACACGTCGAAGGCGACAATACACCAGAGAAGAAGAAGGCGACAATACACCAGAGAAGAAGAAGGCAGTGCTATACACCAGAGAAAAAGAAGGCGACAATACACCAGAGAAGAAGAAGGCAGTGCTATACACCAGAGAAGAAGAAGGCGACAATAC
>JARBEQ010250763.1:0-11182 GCA_030265355.1 Tritonia tetraquetra | reverse complement strand
ACACTAGGATATCAACACTAGGATATCAACACTAGAATATCAACACTAGGATATCAACACTAGGATATCAACACTAGGATATCAACACTAGGACTAGGATATCAACACAACACTGGGATATCAACACGGATCATTCCTAACCCTTACAGCAATCTACGAAACATCCTTACCAACAGTGGAATATTGACAGCGGTGTCACTAACAGCCATGAAGTCCTTGTTGTTGTAACTTGATAGCATGCCAATGATAATAAGACGTCCAAGTGGTGCCAAACTTAGGAATTAAACAAAAATAGAACCAGTTCGCTTATACTGTACATATAAACTCGAAGGGACAAGACAAACAATTTATTTTAATCATTAGCTAAGTTGGTTAGAGCGTGGCCTTGGTCTCCGGCTAAGCGGTGTGTCATACGGCCCGGTGTGGGTTCGATTCCTCTTTTCTTTCTATGGCTATTTTTTTTGGGTTTTTTCTGACACGTATAACATTGTCACACCTTGCCTCACAAGTGAAGTAAGAAAAAAAATGGGGACCAGAAGACTGGTTTAATTAAAATCATTCTTTAGTTTTACCCCCAACAGGCAGATCACACTGTATACTCTCCAGGAATTTGAGAAGTATACTGGAATGTAATAGCCAGCGGATTGGGGGTATACAAAACTTTGTAAAGTGTAGAGATGCAGAGATAATTTTAAACAAAACTTCATGGGCATGCGATATCACTGCTCACTTGACTCGGTTTTAAATTGACAATCAAAGGTGGTAAAAAAAGGAAACTCACTTTTTAAGTGCGACATCAAAAACCTCTTTACCGATAGATTCAAACACCACATCAATGCCTGACTGGAAATGTAAAACAAACCACACCAATTATGTAAAGTAACGAATGATTTATTTCAAGGTAGAGAGAAAGGTTAACTTCTTAACAAGCAACTATCGGTTTTATTTTGCATGTATTTCTCTATGAAAATTAATGTCTTTAACACCATTATCGGCAATATTCTTATAATGTTATTGTTACCATTATAACTGCTGTTATATTTATCCTCGTCATTGTTGCCACCATTATTAGTAGTTATATTGTTGCTGCTATTACTTGTTGTTGTACACTCATTAGAGCAGCGGTTCTCAACCTGGGGGTCGCGAGATCATTGCGGATTTTGAGGGGGGGGGGGGATTAAAAGGGTTTGTTTATTACTTAATTTGGGGGTTGGGGTATGAGGGGTCGTTCCACTTGCCAAACAATCAAAAGGGGGTCGCGGATTGAAAAAGGTTGAGAACCACTGCGCTAGGCGCTTTCTTTACATTACTACGTATATATATATATTTACTTTTATCGTGGACTGCTTTCTATTCAAACAGATTCATATTACTTTGTTCGTCTGTTTGTTTGTTTGTTTGTTTGATCGAGCCCAAAAAAATACTGCAGAGCAGTGTTGGGGCCAGCCCTATGTTCAGCCATTAAAGGCACACAAGATACCTGCCACAAATGCAGGCACCCTGACCACCAAACATGACTGAACACAGAGCCGGAAACCCTTTGGATCAGAGAGTTTCAGACAAGCAGGTGATCAGCCCACTGTGTCTACAACTCTTTACTGGCACCATGAGCAATACACTGATTAGTAATAATCGAAGAAGGGTCAATAAACAAATTACTGTAGCCCTTGTGGGTACCCCATCAGCTATTGATATAAACTGGGAGGTTCTATCACTCTGGGAGGTTCTATCACTCTGGGAGGTTCTACCACTCTGGGAGGTTTTACCACTCTGGGAGGTTCTCTACCACTCTGGGGGGTTTTACCACTCTGGGAGGTTTTATCACTCTGGGAGGTTTTACCACTCTGGGAGGTTCTACCACTCTGGGAGGTTCTACCACTCTGGGCAGTATCATTATGTCTTACGTCAAATAAAACATCACGTTCTATTTTTTTGTTTGTTTTACATGCTTCTCCACTCTTATCTCATGTTCTACTTACTCCGCCGCCATTCCTTCCACGCCATGCCGTACCTACTCACCAAGACCAAACAACAACCAGACGGGTTACCGCCATGCTCTCCAAAGAAGCTGATGAGACTTGCCCTTGGGTTTTACCTGCTTCTCGCACCTTTTGTTACGGGGGTTTTGCTCTATGCTGGCCCTCATTTCAGGTAAGATAAACTGTGAACCTGACAGAAAAAATGTAGAGATAAACAAAAGCATTTAAATTAGCATAAAAGAAGGCGAGCGTATGATATGTGCTAATTGGAGTTACTGCCCTTGTATAGATGTGTGTACCTTTATAATAGGGATGTCTACCTTACACCGAAAGGTACTAAAAGGTTATTGATAAAGAAAGAAGAAAGATGTCTACGGAAAGGATTTTACATATGTATACTTATTTATTTTCTTTCAATCCTCTTTTTCTATTCTTATCTGCTTGAAAAAAAACCGACATTAGAATACATCCTAATTGATATTGGTCTGGGAACGTATCTTCGAGGGACTGTCGTATCCCAGTGATTAAGCCACTTGCCCATGGATGCAGAGCCTAGAGGTCCTGGTTCGAGTCACGCCCTGTGTGGGTTTCTTCTTTGGAACTTTTTAGAGTTTTCATGGCTCTGTCCTAGAGATTCACGTTGAATATTCTCAAGTTCTGTTGAACCGCCTTTGATATGACCTTTATATATGTCGAAAAGGGCGTAAAATTTCACACTTTTTCATAGATCTATGACTTAAGATTGAAATCTATTCAAATGGGAGAGTATAAAGAGAACAGACGCTTTCAGACATAGACTTTTATTAAAACATACTTTCACATGTTCTGTCCTTTTTTTACAAGTATTACTTACGGGCATTCGTACTGAACGGATGTCTTTTACTTTACTTAGTATCTTCTCTGTCATCCGCTACAACCTCTTGTTGTTCCTATTTCTACAACCTTCTTGTAACACGATTCATAGTCCGCAGGCGTTACACATAATATGCCTTATTCTTCAACTGCCAATACATCTCACAAAAACAGGAATATATATTAAAGTGATTCAACAAACAAAGACTTAATATAGCAAAATTACATTCTTTTCTACAAAAAAAACCTCTAGAAGATTAATTCAAAGATCATCTACAATAAGATATTCAATTCGGCGTATTTCACTATAAACTGAGTGAGGACATTTTAAGAGTAGTTTCCCGTGCACCTTGTGTGCTAGTTTTGCCATAGCGTACACCGGATAGACCGCATTTTATGATTTTGATGCAATATATTTTATAGTATCGAGTATTGATGTTACCGAAACAATAAGAGGGGTCTCACAATAATAGAGGGATATCACTCTCATTCGTCATCGGTAAAAGTCGTTGAGTTGAATATCTTATTGTAGATGATCTTTGATTAATTGATATCAATCTGTATGATCGTGTTTTTCATTGACAGAATGAACCTGCCTGAGTTTTCTATCCTTGTGGCTTCGTTGGTCGTCATATCAGGGGTGTGGAACCCGGTCACACAGACAGCTGTCACGAGATCCAAAACGTCCAAACAGAAATGCCAGATGGTGGAGCTTCTATATGCACCGATCAGAATCACATCCACCATTGTGTCTGTGTTTATGTGTCTATATTTCAAAATTGGCGCTTTCCGAAAAGATATGGAAGGATTTCTAAGTGCTGTGCCCGGAGAACTAACCAATGTGTACATTTTGGTTCCTATTGTACTGTGCCTGGCAACAGGGTTTTTAGGACTGATGTGCGTAGTAACAGCGTCGAAGCTGGGGCTGGTAGCAGCAGGGGTTAAAGCTCCGTTCTTCCTGTGTCCTTTTCTGGTGCTGGCTACAAGCGTTGGTATTTGGCATGATTTTCAAACTGATGCATTCTGGGAATTGTCTGGTGATGACTTAATTTCGTGGACCGCCATAGTCATATCCGCGCTTGCCTGGATTATTCCTTTTTTCTTTCCAGTACTTCAATTCTTAAAATCCCCCGATAGATCTGGAAAATCAATGTCCGAATATTTGATTTCATATTCCTGGAATATATTTTTCCTAGAACCAAGAACGATTTTAAACTACAAACAAAATTCCACTGATGAAAACTCAAGTGTGTATGATTATAAACAGACCCAATCATCGAAAGATGGGAAGTTGAAATCAAATAACAAGACAATATTTCTGTGCACCACGATGTATAAAGAGAGTGAAAATGAGATGAGTCGATACATAAACAGCGTCAAGGATGCGTTTGATAACTTTCACGACGATAAATTGAGGATAGAGGCTCATGTATTGTTTGACGGAGCAGTAGAGGATAGGAAGATAAACGTCAGGGGAAGACAACTCCTTTACTTACTGTGTGACAAATTCGGATTGAAATACTCTCAGTTGATAAAAAGGACGACCCCCTACGGTTGCCAGGTTAATACTGGCACCCTCCTTTCTCATCCGATTTTTATCCATTTCAAAGACGTTTCAGAGGTAAAGAATAAAAAGAGATGGAGCCAGGTCATGTACTTAAACTATATAATTCAATTCAGATGTGGACAGAGAAATAGCCAAGAACTTAAACTTCTCTTCCCGCCTTTGGCCCATGTCGACTCTGAAGACAAGACATGCCAAGACAAAGAATACGGACAATACAGTATTCTACAAAGCATCAACTCCCCAAGATTCAATGACACGAGGAGTAAGAAACTCCGTGACTTCGATAGGAACGGGTGTTCGAACTCCGAAACAAACTTGTTCGCAATCCAAGACGAATACACTCGTATGAAGAGACGGACTTTAGCAGGCAAAGACATTGACTTAGCTGTTTCAGATTCGGACTCGAGTCTACCTGGATATGAGGGCAGAGATCTTCCATTTACTCTCTCGACATCCCATTTAGGCACGCATTTAGCAAACCCAGATGGAACGTGTTATGGAATGGGAGATGGAGATGACTCGTTGAAGCGGAAATCGTATTTCATTGGGAGTGACTTGGAAACGGAGGAACGTTATGGCGGGACAAAGAAATTGAAAAATATTTCTTACGCAACTTCAGAAACTTCGTCCGACTCTGAAACCACCACATCGTCGGCAACAAGCAGGTTGGCGCTTTATAATTGTAAAGAAAAGAAGTTATAAAAGGTTATTATTTTAACCGGTCTCTTGTCATTTTCCAAAGACGAGTCTTTTCACAATATTTTTATCTCTTTGTTTTCTTCAATTTAATCCATCCTTGTACTCGAGTTCTAAATATTGACGTTTTACGTCCTTTTTAAACACAGAGAGGTCAAACCAACGGTGGTTTGATATAGCTTGAGAAAATTTCACTTGAATCTCATGGACAAAGCCATGAAAACTCTGAAAAATTCAGAGAAAATATTCCTGTACAAGATGGGACAACCCGCGAACCTCCACATCCAATGGCAAGTGACTACTACTATAATAAGGATATCACCTCCCCCCCCCCCCTCCCTTTTCCCCACCGCCATCTTTGTACAATGCTACAATGCCAGCCTTGTTAGACCCTTGTACATAACTGTGGTTCAATATATTTTTAAGGAGACTTTACTTATGGATATAAAGTTGAATGTACTTGTGCAATTGCCACAAAACATTACCTTTGTTACTATTCATATAAAATGTGAAGTTTTATACTGAGAAGCAAAAATGGTGGGACAAGTAAAACTTGAAGATTTAAAATTTCTTTGTGTTCCTTTCTCCATTGCAAGTTTCCAGACCTCCCCTTCCTGCACATCTAAGTCGTCACACGAAGACCAGAGAGAGGTGACCAGTCTGGATGATGTCTTTATCTTGGCCACTGATGCTGATACGGGTATAACGCAGCTTTTTAAAAATATTTTAATATGGTAACATGCTGATTAAAACACGGATTATGTGGGCGTCCCTAGCTCAGTGGTCACTAGACTTTGGACGCGGAGGACCGGGGAATTTTCTTCTCTGGACCTCTCAGAGTTTTCAAGGCTCTGAATGTTGAAAAGATTCACGTGGAATCTTCTCAAGTTCTATTGGGCCTTTGATATGACCTTTATGTGTTAAATAGGGCGTTACACTTCAACCTTTTGAACTTAAAAAAACCACTGTTAGCAGCTAGGAATCTTTAAAGTTAGTTCACGCCCATGGCAACTGCTGGCTGTAGCAGGTGACATCGATGACGGGACCTACGATTCATAGTCCATCTCCGAGAGGACTTGAATCCATAAGGGATCCGCAGGGTCAGAGATGTACACATTTCGAGACACACGGAAACAATCCATGTCGTTGCCTGGATTCGTACCCGCCGCAGGACTTTGTGTGCAAAAGTAAAAGTAAAGCAGAGCACTTATATAACGCATATCCACGAAATCCATCATGCTCTATGCGTTTTACAATGTATAGTTTACCCGCGGCATGCCATATCACTCCTGTATCCTTCTCAACTCCTTGCGTATACAATGCGAATTGCCTGTTAAGCGCTTCAGCACTATCTTTCTTACAAGATAGTTCGCTGCCCTCGGCCGGGTACTCATTTACACCTGAGTCGAGTGGGGGTAGGCAGAGTTAGATGCCTTACATAGGGCACAGCGCCCGAGTGGTCACCTGTCCAGACACTGATCACGATCAATGTAGCTTGACCACGTTGACCGTTCGACTACCGGCGCCTCTCATAAGCCATGTGCACAAGGCGAACGCGTTACCGCTCCGCTACTACGTTCCCGATCCCTCAGGACGTTCTGTCAGGTCAACACTAGCACTGGTATGCAGCACTATCAATCTTTGATGACCCCAGCGCACTTCATCTCATAGTCTGTAATCGATTTGTGATATTACCGTTGGTCAACATTCTGGGCCGTAGGCATGCACGACAAAAGCCCCGGGCGGTGCGACGATTATGGAATACCATATTGATTGCCGTGTTATTGATTATTAATCCTTTAGAGATGCGGTTAGGTTTAAAGATAACCATTAGTTTCCATCAATTAACCCTTTCTTAGCAGGTTTCAGTTTATACCAAAGTCAAATCATCAAAAACTAATTAATCATTTATTATTGATATCCACTGGACTTGGAGGCGAGTTAGCCTACTGTAACCGTAAACCTCATGGCTCGTAAATTGTAAATAGATTAAAGAGTAATCGTAACTATCGGACCTTGTGTTTGGGCCAATTACGATACATCAACGCGAATTAATTACATTTGTTTTCTAAAGTTTCAAGTTTTACGCCCTTTTCAACACATAAAGGTCATATCAAAGGCGATTCTAAAGAATTTGAGACGATCCACGTGAATCTCCAAAGCAGAAACCATGAAAATTTCAAAAGTACCACAGAGAAAAAAAAGAACCCACCCAAGGCGGGCTCGAACCAGGTCCTCTGCCGCCAAAGTCGATATAATCAACTAGCTAGGGACGCCTTCCCCCCCCCCCTTCCCCCCACGAATAGATACACATATTACAGAGGCAAATACGCCAAATATAACGCATTATAGTAAGAAAGTTAATTTTCCTTAATTACCTAAAGCAAGGAGAGAGAGAGGGGGAGGGGAAGAACGCAGGGAGAGAGAGAGGGGGGGGGGAGAAAGCAGGGAGAGAGGGGGGGGGGTGAGAAAGCAGAGAGGGGGGGGGGAGAGAGAGAGGGAATGGGACAAAGCCTTAAGGTAAAACCACACTTACATCGGAACCCGACGGTCAAACCTGACCATCTTCCGCTCGGCATTTTTGCTCCCACACAAAAGTACCGACGGTTCATAATAAACGGGTTGCCCTTACGTGCTGCAGCCCAGCCGTCTTATTGGTCTGACCGGTTGATTCTGGCATGAGAGCGTAGTCTCGCACTCACTCCCTCTCTCTTTGTAAAAAAAATATAATGATCCGGAAGTTTTCAAATTGTCCTTTGCCTAATCTCTAACGCTTTGTTCAAACTTGCAGCTTTCAGTGCCCGGAGTGTTCTGGAGGTGCTCACCCACTGTCTGAGTGACCCATCTCTGGGTGCCATATGTGGACGGACGGTGCCCGTTGGGTCAGCTAAACCCATTGTCTGGTATCAGAAATTTGAATATGCAAAAGGTGAACTGTACAATTAGAGTATTTATTAGTTATTGTGTACAAAAACAATTATACTGTCAGTAACTTTTTTTTTTTAAAGTTTTAAAATGTAAATTATAGCATTCTTCTTTTTTTTATTATCCAGTTCCCTTTTATCATCACAGTGTAGGGCCAGCACTATGAGGCTGGAATTCTCTGGATCAAGGTATTAAGCCAAGCAGGTGATCAACCCACTGTGACATTTGTGGCGATATTTAACTTTGCCCGGACAATGGCTGTGCGCCTACTCTTATCGATGTTCAACTGCCAAGGGTTCTTTAAAGTGCGGAAATTGCACACGGGACCTCCGAGTTTATGGTCCGGCTCCGATAGAACTAGGATCTTTGATAGCATTCATATAGTGCATATCCACAAAGTTCATCATGTTCTATGCGCTTTACAATGTATAATTTACCTCCGGCAAGCCATAGCACTCCTGTATCATTTTTCAAATCCACGAGGAGTATAGAGATCGAGTTGCCTGTTGGGCGCTTCAGCACTAGCATTCGGACAAGATCGTTCGCTTCCCTCGGCCGGGTACTCATGTACACCTGAGTCGAGCGAGGTAAGCAGAGTTAAGTGCCTTACCCTAGTGTATAGCGTCCAGGTGGCCACCCATCCAAACACTGACCACGGTCATTATTGCTTGACTACGCTGACCGGTTTAGCGTGCTATCTAATCAACCGTCGGCGCCTCTGGGGCGGAATACATGGGAGAGAGTTTACACAGGTATAAGCTATACCCGATATAGTTCTTGCGCTCGACTGGGTAGTCGCGTATCCTAACGCGGTATTCATGGCGTAAATGTGCACCCGGCATAGTTAGTCTGACGACGATCGGGTTTTCCCGATTGTCTACTCTGATTACGCATGCGCGCTACAACGAGACACGGGGAATACATTTACAACCTCCCTTTCGATGTTTTGAAATAACTCTGAGGAAAGGTGTCTCAGAGTTATCAAAACCTGGTAGAGGGGCGGTAAGCAGCCTTTTCGCTCAACTGGGAAATCGAGGTAGCTTGTCAGGTCATCAACTATGGAGAGGATGCGGACTCTCCCAAAACGAAATTTCTAGAACAATTCCACATCATCTTATATTTCGAGAGGATTGGACCTGTCTCGAAACAAACGTTCCCGTCGCAGAGCTCGTCTTTCGTTGGTGATAATGTCGAGTACATACACGGCCGCCATTTTGAAAAACCTGACTTAGTCTAGACTTCATTCGCTTATACCCACAAAATCGTGGGTATAAAGTTAGTCGTGAAAATCGGGCTTAATTTTTCCCATGAATTCCGGACTAACCACTTAGTCTAGAGACTAAGGATTTTCGGGCTTATACCCTAGTTAGTCTTCTTCATGAATATCCCACTAGAGCTGGTAATGAGACAGTTGAGCATATCAGGAGACCAAATTACACTGCGGTTAAAAACTAGAGGTCAGCCTCTTGTATTTAAAAGAATTATACATCCTCGAAAATCATCAGCAGTTGTAGGTACTCACCAGTGACAGAAAAGAGCAAGAGAAATAGAAAAAGTTAGAAGGAGAATATCGGGCCAGGGTTATGATGATGTAAGGATCGGGCCAGGGTTATGATGATGTAAGGAACGGGCCAGGGTGATGATGATGTAAGGAACGGGCCAGGGTTATGATGATGTAAGGATCGGGCCAGGGTGATGACTCACCTTAACAAGAAAAATGGTCAACCTAGATACAAAATAAGAATGAACCCAAACGTAAGATATTTTCTGTTGTTTTGTTATCCATGGTGTATGGGAGTCCCGGTTGGTTTCTTTTCCTCTGATATGCTTAAATTCAGCGGGTGTCCTAGTCCGATCTGAGGTAGAAATTGAGTGGTAGACTGTAGCTCCGGAAGGCACCGTGTTCCGTCTGGGTCCCGCTACCACCAAGAAGTGTTGTGCCCAGCATTGTGAACACAGTGCTGGAAAAACTGGATCAGGTAGATAAGGCAAGCAGGTGATCAGCCTACTGTACCTGAAGAAATTTTATCTTTATTTTTTCTGATTGGTTAAAAATCTTCACGAAAAAGGACATAGAAAGAGGAGGAAATATTGTGAAAAGAAATATTCAATAAAAACGTTGAAAACAGGTATTTGCCACCATTTGATGACTCAAAATAGGAAAATCCCTTCAATTTTAAACAACAGGAGTTGGCAGGTCTGCAGATTGCTGGCAAGCCTTGTTCTTACCTTTCTGAGGAAGCTTCTGTCCAAAACTATCACTGACTTCTCCCTGCATAACCAACTGCAGCAACAAGTTACAGTCCTCTGTGAACACGGTACACTCCGGATTGTTCAAACGGAAGGCTTGAGCAGCAGGTTTTTCCTTCTCTATCGCCCACATGCTCTTGGCAATACCAGCCTGGTGAAAGCCTTCAGACAGTCCTGCAAGAAAATTAATGATTAATATATTTAAATATACGAATGAGAGTATGTCCCTTTATTATCGAGTGTTCCCCGAATTCTCTTATTGTTTTGGCTTGTTCAATACTCGATACAAAATGGTATGCACACGGTGCAAGGGAAACTGTTTGTAAAATTTCCTCACTCAGTGAAATACGTTACCTTATACCGAAAGGTACTAAAAAAGTTATTGATAAAGAGAGAAAGTGAAATACGTTGAGTTGTATATCTTATTGCAGATGATCTTTGATCCTACTATAATATTTTCAAAAAGACAATTACCTCCACAGCCAGCAAAGACATCCAAGGTCCGTAACATGTCAAATTGTGCCATGTCTGCATCAGTCTCGACGGTGGAACTTCCTTTTCCTTTCCCCTTGCCTTTTCCTTTACCTTTGCCCTGGAAATAAATTAGTTTCTCGTTTATAATAACAATGAATTTGTGCCCTTTGCTGTTTGTTTTTTGGTGTTTTAGGGAGCAACTGACCCAGAAAGGTCATTTCAGCGGCCGCTACACAGCTGTTTCCCAAACAAGCAAGAGTTAGATGTCCAGTCATATAATTAAAAAATCATTCAATACCTTTGTACAAAACTTTTTAAAAAAATTATAGTATACATTGTTTTCGTGTCGGTGAGATGATCGTGTGTCTAGGGTGTTTGTGACCTTATTGTGGTGAGGGTTAGTGGTTAGATAGTGTTTCGAGGTCGCGACAGGAGGATG
>JARBEQ010250740.1:0-10713 GCA_030265355.1 Tritonia tetraquetra | reverse complement strand
TGTAATATGTTACCTAAATCCAAAATGTAATATGTTACCTAAATCCAAAATGTAATATGTTACCTAAATCCAAAATGTAATATGTTACCTAAATCCAAAATGACTTCAGCAAGCCTGAGAATTTCATGTATAAAGTAAAAGGTAATCCTCATAATATTACCATTTACTAATTTACTATACAACCGTTTATTGAAGTATTTTCTCACCTTCTTTCATCTCTCTTTTCCTGGTTTAATCTGTTTACCATTTCCCCCCACGATGGCAATTTGACATAAGAAAATTGTTTTTCTCTCCTATACAAACAAGTTCTTAAAATGTTTGTACCCTGACATATTGGGGCTTTTATGGTATATATATATTATGTATATTTTGGGTTTATCTCATTTTGACTATTGCCATTAGAAACTCTTTGGAGATGATGAACGCATGAGACTTCGGTTGGCTAGACGAAGATTTCACCTCGAATTGACAGTTCGCGATCTATTCCTCCTTGAACACAAGCATGCTATGGGCAATTAATATTTTCAATTAGTATTCTTGTCATCATTATCATCATCATCTATCTAAGATTTCAAATCATCAATTTCCATATTATGTCACAATTCATTAATCAAAATCTAAATTCGTCTCTGCCATTTGCGTGAGATCCACTCAGGTAAATCCATAATATTAATATGTCCTTCGTTTGCCATCACTTCATAACGACATTATATGATATGTATCCATTATGCGTGACGCGTGGAACATTTCTCTTAGCACATTAAATCTAAACTTATCACTCTTTAATTTCTCCCATCCTAATTAATGTCCTATCAGATTCTGTCCTCTTGTATACACGCCATTTCTTTCTTCTATATTTTGCCTATCATCTCACCTTACCGGGGATCCTTCTCCTCACAGAGGTGGGATTCCATGGTTCCCTATTCATCGCGGTCTACGGCCAGATCACAGCATGCATTTATTGCCATTCCCGACGATCCTGTTACATTCACTGTCCAGTTCTTTCCCTCCTTTATCCCTTCCCCTTTTTGACCTTAGATGTTCCCTTCTTAGATGTTACTTTGGAGAGAGTGGCGTAGTTCTATTCTTTTAGATTAGGTTTTTGTATGGATGATTGTTTCAAAACGTCTTTATCTGTCTATTTCTTTTTCCATTATATTTTTCCAAACCCCCGGTACAGCCACATTTCTTCTTCTTCTCCTTCTCCTCCTCCTCCTCATTTTTTTCTTCTATTTCGTCTTCTTCTCTTTCTTCTTCTTTATCGATAACCCTTAGTACTTTAATACGGTTTAGGAGTGATACGCAATCGCCATTGATCTCTATTTTTTTGTATTTATACTCAGAATTCTTTTCTGTTGAGAATATTTTTGTTGTGCTGTAGATCTTGTTGAGTTTTCCCAAATATCACGCCTTCTGCAAATGCTATCATTATTAGATGAACTGGTTTTAAATTCCACATTCCTACTTTTAAGGGCCTGATATCGAATCCATTATTATTATAAACAACAATGGACTAACGATACAATCTTGTCTAACGCTTATATCTTTTTGAACTCATTTGTTGTTTTACCTGGGATCTGGATTAACATAGAATGATTAGATTGCTTCTACCAATTTGTTATTGACATCATGTTCTTTGAGCGCTTTCCGTGACTCTTTCCTTTTCACAGAAATTTCTTGAGATGTAATTCTCGTTTCCATGTTAGCTGAGAGAGTCCATTTCTGACACGCGATTAAACGTAGAACAGACAGCAATCAAACTAGGTCACCACTACCACTACTTCCACCACCACTACTACCACAGGCTACTACCTCCGCCACCGCATTTAAATCTTGGCATAAAGAGTGTCACCATTTTGACCGAATGGATAACTTCTTATCTTCTATTTGGTTTCAACATCTGCCACAGCTTTCAAGCCTCTGACACGCAACTTCATTTGGTATCTTAGAGTCCTGTTGGATACAGAGATTACATAGGACATCGAGCCTTTAGCATTGAATTGTTGGATTGAAAATTGCGTTGAGCGATCGAGATAGAAATCGTTGGAACCCCCTGGTTACACCGTGTTGTTTACATGATATGACCGCCCTCCCATCTTTACATCAATCCATCCCTCCTGAACATATTCACGGCATCACCGGGGAAACTTTCTGCATTTCCTTTTATGGAATGACGGTTTTTAAATCTATGCATTTCAGCATGCCCAGTTACAGGCATACGAAACATGACAAAACAAATGTAACAATGCGCGGGTCTGACAATGGATTATTTTTCTTTAGAAGTTGTGAGAGGATTTTTTTTATTTACCCCGAACAACAGAAAATCTCTTCAGTGCCTTCTCCAGATCATTTTGATTTTTTTTAAATGGCGTTGGGGTTCGCTGCGTCCATACAATTTGATGATCCCGATTCAATTAACGTAATGTTTTTCAATATGTCAAATAAAAAAACCCAAGTCCAGCCTCCACCAAAACGGATCTCTGAACAAGATATCCTATAGAGCTCACATCGTCTATGTCTAGTTTCTTCATCACAACAAGAGGTGAACACTTCATCGCTGCTGATACAAAGCTCCACTGCATCTGGATCTTATAACTAGCTGCCAGAGATCAGGACCAGAACTCCGTCCAGGTAGAATCTGAGCCTTAGGCGGATATCATATTAAAAGATATCGAATTGTGCATGTCAACAAGAGTCCATCGTGACATAATATCTGTCATAGAAACGCAATGCCATAAATCAAGCGGGAAACAAGAGACATATTAAAAATATCGGTTTCGTAACTTAAACCCCGCTCCAAGCATTTCATCTAATATAAATTAGAGTTGATATTGGCTTGGAAGACAAATTCATGATCTCTTACTCTTATCAGTTGTATGTTGGGCATGAAATAACACAACCTGCCAGGTTCAGGATGAAGTCATGCCGTTGTTATGTATAAGAAAGGGGTATTTATATTACAAATTTATGGAAAGAATCATGAAGTGAGTGGGCATATGTCGTTTTGTTTTGTTTTGTTATCCAAACCACACTATACCCAAAATGAATGTCGTGGCCAGTTCCATGTCAAGCATTGCTGAGCACAGAGCTCGAAAAACTCTGTATCAGATAGATAAGGCAAGCAGGTGATCAGCCCACTGTGCCACGAACCTTGAATGGCACAAAGAGCGTCACATTTTTAGGTGTGGCCCAAGTTTTGGCCATAACAATATTGACTGTTACCTTGGTGGTAAATTCCTCAGCTATAAGAAAACGGAGCAGATTTTGCCACATAAGGCGGGTGTATGTCGTGCGTTGATTAATTAATGGCAAAACACGACAAACAAGGAAATTGAGTGGCAGATAGCTCAATTCATAGAGTGCGTGCCCTTCTATCTTTGGCGAAGTGGAGTTGCCACTGACAAGCGTGGTTACGATTCGGACCCAACCACTCTTCTTTCTATGGATATTATTCTGGCAGTGTCCCTCATATAATTCCCCAACCCCTTTTCCTACTACCATTTACGACACGTCGGTCAGCATCCCAGTACCTTCATTGCATACCGGTACGCTAAAATTAATTTGAATTTGCATGGCGACTTGCATACATGCCATAACATGTCGAGGAGATGAAGAAAGATAGTAGAATTACTCATTTTGGGATGTGCTTTCTTCATATTGCATCTCCCCAAAAGATTGGTGAGCCCGGTGGTCGTAGGTTCGATTCGAACATGTCATTATGCTTATTGTTCTGTCACTGTCACAAATTCTTTCTTTGTTTTTAACCATATTATTACCAATATCGTTTCTATTTTATCATATCATCAAATTCTACATATAATGAAAGTTACTGTCTATCATTGTCCAACTGGTGTTGTACCTACCACAAATTGAGAAGGGATAAGAATATATTCTTAAAAACCCACAAGCATAGAAAGACTTAGGAAGAAGAGCCGATGTCACAAAATCTGATGACCTCTTAGCTTTTATGTCAATTAAGTCATACACGTCTAAGTTTCTTCCAATTACTTTCTCCTCCTCCTCCACAGGTCACCGCAGTTTCCGAATATTTCCCCCACGACCAGAAGATATCTATTCCGTCACGTGCCATAGATAGATGTAGTGTTTAGTGTTAGTAAGCGGAAGTAAATAATTAGATCTTTCAGGAAGTTCAAATCACAGCTTTCGGGATCACTGAAGACCTATCTATTTTTAGTAAAGAGGGGGGAAATAGCGTATTATTTCTACTTCGGACTACTTTTCCTGATTCCGTGAAAAGATATGGTGAATACTCGAGTTAGTTTTTGGATTTTTCTCATCTGTTCTGGTCTACATCTAGTGTTTATGTTATCAAGGGAATGATCAATACGATGCTTGCTAATACAATGATCCGATAATATTAAAATAATATACTTGGGTATTAATGGAGGGTTAGAAAAGAAAGGGGAAAGGGAGAGGGCGTTGCACGGTCTCTATCGTGTTTAGACACGGATATTCGGGATATGAACCCGGCCGGAGAAAATATTTTCTTTCGATGTTGAAGAGCTGTCAGTACAATGGCTACAGATCCCGGTGGAATCTGTTGATCTTTTGAAAGTAATGTAATCATAAAGGTTCTACACGTCAGCCCTCCGCGGCCCACTCACAAATATGCATGACCAATCTACTTGAGCAGGACAAAAGGCCAAGTGAATTTGAAAGTGTGCGATGAAATGGACGAAAAATTGGAGGAAGTCAAAATGCATGGCATGAGCCAAAACACGTTTTGTTTGGCGGTTCACGTATTTGCCTAGTTGATCGGATAACATGCATTTGATGAAACTGGCTTGCAAATAACTGGACCACATTAAATGGATTGATGAAAGCACGTGGGAAACGATGCTTTCATTTTCACTAGCACTACAGGTAATTCTAGAGCACTTTTCATTCAATAAAGGAATAATAATGTTGTAAATACAATGCCATTCTCTCAATGTTACTACAAAACTGAGCTCTATCAAATAAAGACGTGAACGAATCATGCCTACCCTAGTTATTTCACAGATCAAGGACAGTCTGTTGTTGTATCATGGCTAAACTTATGATACGAAATGGAAAGTAATCATGCCAGACACCTTGCACATGAATGAATGAATGGATTGGATGCTGATTAGTGTCATTGATAACTTCCGTCCACAGGACTTGCAGAATATTGAATAAAACGTTATAGACCTAGAGATGGTTTGCGTTATAAATCACTACCTACTATCAACAATTGCTGGAAACAAATTGATCGATGGCAAGTGTCATGATGAATTACATCCGTTCTGAAATATTGCTGGGAAAAACCTGACAAAAGTTAACTTTTACTTTTATTATAGATAGCTAGAATCAGGAATACAACGTAGAAGCAGGTTTTGGCGCCAGGAATAAAACTGTATGTGGACAAAATTGACTTTGAAATCAAAGCTTAAATCATAACGTGAGAACATAAAATGAGTCCTGTATTTATGAAATAAGTTTTAGTCAATTTGAAGAGGACGACGACAATCTAAAGAGAATTATCAAAACCTGTACAAATTCCAAAGTGTACAAAAGTTGATTTTATCACCTGATGTGAAAGTTGTTGTTTTTTATCCTGTGGATAAATTACTATGGTTTTGACACATGGTATAAAAAAGTATGGGGCACTGCTGATAAGGAAAACGTCTAATTTAACATCTGCTGGAAGTAGACTGAAAACAGACATCGAACGCAAAGAAGACACATTATGGTTAATACGATATGAATGGAACAAAACTAAAACAGTGTTCACAGTTTACTTGTGTTTACTTTACACACGTTTGATTAGAACCACAGGCCATGAGTGTGTCTTGTTATTAATGCCTAAGGCATCCAGTTGGTGATTGAATGGGTTTCTCTGCCCCAGGGATTGCTTTTTCGAGACATTATCATGATGTTTTATGAAGGCCCTGGGAGGTTGGAACTGTCAGAAGTAGCGACGCCAGCCATGGCGAGGGTGGTTGGGATGTGGTAATGGTAGCGCTTACGAGAAAGATATGGCAAATTTGGTGATGAAGAAGATGAAGATGGTGATGATGATAGTGGTGGTGATGAGGGTGAACGATGACAATTATTATAATAACTATAGCGATGCTATAAATAATCACATGTGAGCCGAGTTAAATATGAGCGCACAAGAAAATACATATATATATATATATTATATATATTATATATATACATATATTACTGACAGCAAATAAGTAGTAAACATTTTTTAAGGCTATAACTATAACACAACATAAGAATTTAAAAAAGAAAGCAAAATTTTTAAAAACCAAAAACTTCAACCATTTCGATTTCCTCCGGAAAAGAAGTATTTTGAAGTTCGATCATGTGGGCAATAAATAGGTACACCGAGCATAAATGATCACAAACATGAAACAAGATCCCAAAACACCCCCCCCCCCCTAAAAACCCCAACCCCCCTCCCCTAGAAAATCAAACAAAAAACCCTACACAAAAAAACACCAAATCAACAACAAAAAAGACAACAAACAAACAAACAAAAAGAGACCACCTTGTGGTGTACTTAAAAATTGGGAGATTTGAACATTTCCCACCACTTACCTTTAACAATAGGGTAGAGCCCAGGCCTGCTGCTGTAGTAGTGAAGTATAAGGCTTCCATCAGGGCCGTCCTCACACCTAAAGACACAGACAGTGAAAAGATGTAGTCAAATGGTTTCTCTTTCATCCTTCTGCTTGCCCATTCTCATAATATCTAATTCCTGTCAATTATTCCTCCGTCTCATTCTTCTCCATCACCATCCTCTCCTACTCTTTGTAGTCTTCCTTTCCTGTTTCAACCCGTCTCTATCATGTCTTCACCACCCTCACAGTTAAGGGTAATCGTCTTTGTGACTGAGAAGCCAGATACTACTCTTGTTAGATTTGGAGACGTGATGGCGAAATAGTTAATCCAATGGATTTCATGTCAGATTTGATTGGTTAGCTTTGGCACGACCCATCAAGGTTGCTGAAGCTTTGATATACGAGGTCAACATCAAACAGACCGTTAAAAACTGCCAAGAACCGTTGATCTAAACTGCAATTTGCTGTTTTCTAGCAGGGTCAATGTTCGTCTTATCTGCTTTGATCTATTCAGTCTCAATTATATTACCGCACACACAGTCATGCGTATGTTATACACACGAACGCACACACATAGATATGATATTATGTGGCCGCTCCTGACAAAGCAAGCCTTGTGGCGTAACGGACAACGCTTTCACTTCGACGTTCGGATTTGTTCCTTGGAATTGTCTAGAGTTTTATGTCTCTGATCGTGATGATTCCAAAGGAATCAATAAGTCCTATCGGAGATGGACTAGAATGTGTTGCCAAGGGCGTAAAACTAACAACTTTAAAATGTATATGTTATACACATCGATATGATATCACATGGCCGCTCCTGACAACATGTCGGACATTTCTCTTCCGAGATAATTAGGAAACACCAAATTCGGTAGAACTATGACGCACTACTACCAGCTTCAAAAACCTGCTGCAACAACCGATCAGCCTATTTAGGGATACATAATTCATACTCGTTCACAAACTCGTGGACACACAAACCCAGGGTGTATCTCAATAACGGTCTGTTACGTTTTGACTGTTAACGACGCTGCAATCATTGTTTTCAATGCAATGCATGCTCATTAACGATTTCACTTATCTACGCTATATAAAAAAAAAACGGCAGGAGTGCCCAGTCCCCAATATTCAGAGTTTTACAGTAACTAAGAAAACTCGGTCATTGTTCCGTATTTTTCACATCTAGGAGATGAGTTGTTTTCAAGCCCTTGTGTCATTCAACTCTACAGCCCAGGTGTCATTCAACTTTACAGCCCAGGTGTCATTCAACTCTACAGCCCAGGTGTCAGTACGGGGTAAAGGAAATAAAAAACAAACGAAAAGAGATGACTAGCCATACTGACAGCGACGCCCGCCCGATCGTGGCATTGGTTGCTTCAATCGCCCTTACCATGAATCATCTAATCATCTAAATGTTTAGGGTAATAATACTAGAAATTCGGGAAAAGATCAAAGGAATTCGACACTGTGAAAGAACAGCAAAAGCTGAAATTTTCCCAAATTAGGATCCTTAATCAACGTCTCTAATAATCTAAGACTGCAGGCAAAATCTAAAGGAAATGCGACGTTTAACCGTCTTAGAGAGAATCGTTGTTTTGTGTGTCCGTGAGTCTGTGAACGTAATATTAATAGAAAGAGGAATAAATATAATAAATGATGATACCAATATAATTAAATTTATACATTCCGACTTATGTCCTATTTTATATTAACCGATCACATATATCTAATGTGAGTAAGACGTCAATCTAAACAGTTGAATTTGCCAAGGCAACAACAGCCACCAGTGTACGGACGTTTCTTCTGCACGGGATCATTTCGTTCCGTCAGTGTAAATACGACGAGACCTGTTTTTGTTTCGCCCCATGTGAGACAATCTAATTAGACCCGACTCCACCTACCGACTGCACATCCCTGCTTCTAGAATAACCCAATATAGCCAACATTGCTTTGCTCATATAATGGCTTCAAAAGGCAAGGCCGTTAGGCGTGGACCCGATTCCCAAAGCTCGCATGTCATTTTCATCTTTCTCTTAGGCTTATTTGTATGTCACTGTCACGCATTCTTTCCTCGTTTATTCATGTTAGCATCAGTGCCGGCTACGTTTCCATCATACAATTATATAGACTAAAGCACAGTCTAAATCTGTATTTCCGTGGACGAACGTGATAGACCACACGCTATCATTCATTTCGAGACGATGTATAAATGTGGGGGAAAACGTGTTTAGAGGCAAATCAACTTATACAATTAGGTACTGTGAAATCAATATCTTTCAGTTCTTTCCCTTGATTTCACACACGATAAAATGTTCCACCAACAATATAATATGAACAAATTACAAAAAAAAAACAGGGAAAGTGTGGGATGTCAGGTTATACCATTGTTGTGCCGTCGGAATAAATCGAATTAGACAAATTAGGGGTTAATTCATTTTTTTCTTGTTAGGTTCTCTCGTGAACCTTTAAAGAGATAGTATCATGGTACTACTACGATTCTGTTCTTTCGCACTAAATTCGTCTGAAAGTAACAGAGCCATACGCTAGATTCTACACTGATCTTTTTTGGGTCACACCAAGTCAAACTGGAAAGGGGGGGGGGGGGGGATTTCTCTAAGTTTTTATGGCTCTCACCGTATGGATTACTAATGGAATCAACATCTATCGGAGATAGACTATAAACCGATGGTCCCGCCTTTGATATGACCTGTACTGAGTTGGCAAGGGTGTAAAACTAACAACTTTTTTTCCAGTCAAAAGCATTGGCTGGGAGTCGTCTACATGAACCCATTTGTGAATGGCCTTAACTTACTGCAAATAAATTGTTTAAAAAAGATCTATTTTGTTAGTCTTTACGATGACATGAGCCCTTGGGAAAGGTAGGACAAATACGTAGTTATTATATCCCGTATACTTGCACACACAAATTACGTGATTAAAAATAATTTCTGAGTTACTAAAAAAAAACGGGATCCCCTCCTCGCTACATAGATCTAATAAAAAATACCCGGAGTGGGCGGTCAAGTGTGTTGTTGGTTATGGTAAACCTGGATTTAACTTTGTACTAAGGTTGATAGTTTAAGCCCTTTTCAACGCGGAAAGGCGGTTTAAAAACGCGGTTTACCAGAATTCGAAATTTTAACACGAATCTCCAGTCCAGAACAGAGCTTTGAAAACTTTGAATTCGAACCAGACCTCCGCTGCCAGAGGCGAGTAACCTGACCTGTCGGACGTCTCGTACCTACGTTTGATTACGAATATAATTGTTTTGTTTTGTTACCTATCCATATCGCATATTACCGCCGTGTAATGTTGTGCCCAGCTCCATGTCCAGCATTGCTGAACAAAGTGCTTGGAAAACTCTGGATTAGGTAGATAAGACAAGCGGTTATTAGCCCATCGTGCTCAAAACCTTGATCGGCGCAATGAGTTTCCCAAGTTCTGGCCAAAACAAAATCTACGTTGCTTCGGTGGTAAAAAAAACAACCTAATTATAAGAAAACTGAGCAAATTTTGCCAGAAAAAGACGAACGGATGTTATGACAATATTGTTCCACAGGTATTAAATATTAATAGCGTTTGCAATATGGATCAATCAATGACTTGAGAACACTTACTACTAAATAATTCAAGGCAGAGAGTGGGTTAAGTCCCTTTACTGTCAATGACCAAGTGCGCATGGCCGCGGAACCCATGCTATACGACACCGTGTCAACATGGGAAACGCGGAATGAAAATGGATCGGATGATCTAGCCAGCCAGTCAATGAGATTTTTGACATGTAAGTAGAAATAAATCTGTATTCTTCATAATTCAATGTAATACAGCATTAAAATCCTCGACAGCGGCGGCAGTAGTATTGGGGTTTCACATTATAATCATCATCATCATCATCATCATCATTGTTATTATTGTTATTATCATTATTAGTACCACCGTTTTCATTTTAGTTGTAGAAATAGTAAAAGTAAAGTAAAGAAGAACACTTATATAGCGCATATCCACGAAGTTCATCATGCTGTATAGTTTTTTACCCCCGGCAGGCCATAACACTCCTGTATCCTTCTCAACTCCCTGGGGAGTATACAGTGCGAGC
>JARBEQ010250718.1:0-11184 GCA_030265355.1 Tritonia tetraquetra | reverse complement strand
CTCGGTGAAAACATATATGCCACTCCCCTGATCCTATTCAGGTAGGTGGGATCAAGAACCTAGTCCTATCGGAGACGCGCGATAAACTCGGAGGTCCCGTGTGCACGTTGTGCACGTTAAAGAACCATTGGCAGCAAGGCCGCTGTCCGGGCAAAATTAATTCCTACCACAACAGACCACAGTGGGTTGATCACCTGCTTGGCTTAATATCTTGACCCAGAAAAATCCAGCCTCATCGTGCTGGCCCTACACTGTCATGGTAAAAGGGAATTGGATAACAAAGAAAGACAAAACAGATACAACCATATTGGGAAGGCCTCAAATGAAGACCCAGACCAAGAGGTCACAGTGCCCGGTAAGGGTCCCTGAGGTGGCAGCCCCACCACTTGTCTAGGGGTAATCTCCTACTTGCCCGAACCAAATTGATTCAAAGAAATAAAAGAGCCTTACACCGAACAGTAGTAAACATGTTATTGATAGAGAAAGACATAGGCTACACATGAAGCTATCTATAGAAAATAAACATAAAGAATAATAATAGAAAAATGATTATAAATAGATACAAGATAACGGCCTGTCATCCAATGCACAGATGTCTCGATATTATGTTTACAAACAATAGTACATACTCCTACACATCTGGATGTGTATATTTATTTACCTAAAAATAACAACAGCGTGCCATTGAGTCACCTAGTGCTCCGCTCTGGCCTAAGCGCTACACCCAGAAACAAAACAATTTGTCGTCTGTGTAAACTGTCTATTTACACTTTACACAAACTCTTTATCTATTACCACAACTCCCGAATTGACACAAAAACGTTTCCTTTCTATCATATCACTCAATCCTTGTCTAAATCGAGATTAGCCTATAGAAAACGATAACGTAGGCTAATTGTTCAATCATTATGATTAGCGACTATAGAAATTATTATGGTTTTCATCAATGGTGATAATTTAGTACTAACGCAAACATCGGCGTATGAGCCGAGGCGACAACAGCGTAAAATTGTTAAAACTCACTCAACAACCATTGACTTTACGTCTGCCTGCTTGAAGTTCTTAAAGCTCACTGCGCCTTTATCAACCATTCAATAATTAATACCATTGTCATTGAAATAACAGTAGCAGAGCGAGCCCTTCCTTGAAGTTATTCAATCGAAATCAATTCCAATTTAGATAGAATTAAATATTTATTATGAAAAACATACCGTGCGCACGCAAACGTAGAATAATATATTTGATTTAAATATGATGTCCACAAAATCACATTCTTTTGATAGACAGATAATAGTAAACATAATAATAATCTTATTGAGTCACACGAATGAATTATCTTGACAATGACGTTTGGAGAACGTTATAATTCTGGTACACTTTACTTCTCGTTTAAAAATCCTCTCAGCGAACGCTTCGCTTTCTTTTCGGCTTACCGAAGGACTATATTCTATGGGGCGGATGTAGAAACTAGGCCACTGGGCGGTGAAGCGGCCACATTTTGTGTGACTGTGTGTATGCGTGCAATCCGCCATTTCACCTTCGGTGAAGCGATAGTGAATCGACTTGTGGTGTTATTTGTGTGTTATATTCATTTCGTGCTTATTGATTCTTCTGTGGATTATTCGTACGGATTTATAAGACTACATTCTTTACAGTGTGTGAGTTGTTTACAGGAATGATCTCCACATGAAGTGGAATTAAATTTCGATGGAAAGTGAAACGAGCAAGCAGCGCTCTCGACAGAAACGTCGAGAGCGAGCACTGCAGCTCCAACATGAAAAACAAACCAAGGAAGAGGAGGAAGCTAGTGGGCATGATGACCATGATGAGTCTCCTCCTCGATCCAGTAAGGATAAGCCCCGGTCAAAACCTAGGAAAGTGAAAAATGTTTTGTTCGAAGAGGATATTATCGATGGATTTGCTATTATGAGTTTCAAAACCTTGGAGGAGCTGGAGGTAAGTTGCTTTGTTGTTTTTAAATTTTGCCCTCGCCATGTCCAGTCTAGTCTAGCACTGTCCATCATACGGACTGATAATGTCAATATAGATAGTCAACAATCATGTTCGCGATGATCTTCTGCTTTAGATCAAGATTATCTGATTGAATTGCCCCGTTGTCCAATCTTCCTGTGGCTACGGATCCAAACATCTCTAGACGCGTGATTTTGTTTTTAGTCCAGCCAGACAGCTGATTTAACTTTACATTAGCTAATAAATAGGCCCTAAGACTTGCAGGCCTATTTTAAAAATTAGATGGATGTAATATTCCACCTGACTTTGATTTCATGCATGGAACTGTCATTATATTTTAGAACTTACTTGAAGCCTAATTTTATAATCCCTTGGGTCTTTGTTGTTGTGCAGTTCTTTCCTAAAATAGAAACTTCAAACATGCTTCTTTTTTTTCCTCCATCGAAAAGCTTTCTCATGTTGAAAATTATTGAAGCGTCTATCTAGATTATTGTTATGATCTCCCATTGTTGATGTCATGAAACAGCTGACTTTCAAGGTTTTTGAGGGGAAAAAATAAAGGTGGAAATATATTTTCAATTAGACTAGATAGCTATCCATAGATCTTTGAAGAGGTCTTATCTAGCCTAGATAGCAGATTGAATTGATAGTCACTTGTGTTGGACTTGATGTTTTACAGGACTGCATTGAATATATCTATAGCAGTTTGCTTCTGGAAAGGGGGGGGGGGGTAAGATTAAATGATTGTCATGTCGTGGTACGACCCATTCATTAGGATATTTCAAAATTCTAACCACTAGATATCCAAATTTGAATCCTTTGATTCCTATCCTAGATAGATACATTATGTTCTCCAGATATAATGCTGAAATGTTTTTTGGTTGTGAAAAGTATTCGACTAAATTTGGTTAGAGAGCTTCTTTGTCTTTTATATGCGTTGCTTAAAAAATATAATTCACATTTGCAGCTCTCTGCTCATGCTGGAATGTAGCTAACAATTTCTTTTTTGTCACCGTCTTTCTTGCTATGAAGTGAATTGTCTTTTTAAAAATTGTTTCATATCGGTCTTTTTGCACACGATAAGATAATAGGATGCGAATGTGTATTTCTCTTAGGAGTTTTTCTAGCCGGGCTCTTTCATTTCGTCAATCAAATGATAGATGGGAATGATAGTTTTGTACGATTAGATAAATGGGGTAGGATTTTTAAGAAGTGAGTTTTTATCAAGAATTGAAGTTGTTGTCAGCCAGCAAAACAATTTGTTTCATGTTATAATTTGAAAATGGAAAGATCAATTAACCTGACACTGAAAGGTAAACCAGGAAATGATGAGGAAAGAAAGAAGATCAATTATGTTCTGTATCATTTTTTGGTAACCTGTCTCTTTTTTGTTGTTTTGAATCGTTTACATATTTATCTAGAGATAGCATTCGCCCTCTTTGGCAGAAAAAAACCCTGCAGTGCACCAAGATGTTCCCTCTTCCCATTTTACCTGCAATCGATTGCTTCTCCATACAGGTGTAATGATAATGATGACACATGTGTTTCTTGATTACGCAGTCGGCTTGATAGTCTGTCAGAGTTGTTTTCATTTCAGCTTGAGGAAAGATTCTCATGTATTCTAATTTTCAGTGTTTTTCGCTTTGAAACCACGTTTTTATCAAATCCTGAACACTTAATGTCGTAGAGATCCTTGTTATTCCAATTTTGCAAGGATATCATTATCATGTCTAGCTCTTATTCTTGAAATGCAACAGTTCTTTGTCTACCTTTTCTTTCTTTCTTTTATCATTTCCTGGTTTGCTTTTCTGTATCAAGTTAATTGCAATTTTATTGTATGAAACTATTTTGTAGTAGTAGCCTTCTCCTAGTGTGTTGGTATTTGTCATTGTTTGTGGTTCGGATTGTCAGGCTTTCGTTCGTGTTCTAAGTGTTGAATGAATGGTATTGTAGCAATAATGATGCCCCCGACCTTTTATTCTGGGCTCACTACAGTAAAATATTTTTAGATGTTATCTAAGAGTTGTTATTTAATAAAATCTACCTGTAGCATCATGACTATGATAGCAGAAGCACAAAACCTGACCATATCATCAGCAGGAAAATAGATACACAATAATTACCCATAATATTCAATATATTCTTTGTTTTGATTTTTTAGTTTCTGGTATTTTGACTGGGGGTGGGGGTATATGCTTTCCATGCTTCTAATTTGAATTTATTTTGTATATTTAAAAAACTCACCCTGTGACATGGACTCTCTCTAGATATTATAGACGTCTATGTAGTGTTTCCTGATAGATATGATTGTGTTATGGCAATCATGAGCATTCCTTGTTTTTGAATTCCCATTGATACATCTATTATACCAAAAGGAAGGATTTGTTTCCTTTAATACATCTTTTCTTCTCTCTTTGTCAAAATAGCCTTCAGTACCTTTCGGTGTAAGATATCTTTGACAGATAGAATTGTTGGTTAGAATTTAATTACTGGGTTTGTTCAATATTCAAGAGATAGGGGTCAGACTTCCATGGCTGTATTATTATTAATAATAATAATAATAATACTTTTATTAATCCAAATTCAGGAAATTCATTTTACAGACGTGCTTTTTTAAATTAAAAGAATAAGGCACTATACTACAGAGTGGCATATGAAACTAGATAATATTATACACAATACATGATATATATTTTAAATATATTATACACAATAGATATTGTCCACTGGTGATTTAAATGTATTATAGTTACCCTAGATATATAGGGCACACGATACCAATGATTGAACTGGGGATGTTTCTTTTGATTGCATTTATTGCGTTTCACGGTTTTCTGCAGCATAGAATAGATCGTCATGTTCTCTTTGCATTTTACATGGGGAGGGGGTATTGGTAATGTATCAAATTAAACTATTATGCTGCGGCACTGATTTTGTTTCCCCTTACACCAGTTATTATCTAATTACATTATGCATGCACGTTGATATTCTTACGCTGGCGCTATCGACACACTGATGGGCTCATGGGATTTTAACATTATATTTCTCTCATGCTGCGAGAATGAATCATTCAGAGTTGTTTTGTTTGGTTAGGATACATATTTTTTTGACGTGTATGTGTTCGTAGTAATTTCTATACTTGATCACTGAGTTCTATTGTTAGAACAGTTGCGTTGGAAATTACCTAAAATCTGCAACTAAATATGGAAGCTTTAATTCTCTTATTCACTAGGGTCTAGTTAATCTGGCAGTGTGCTGTTGTTTGTTTACCGTCATAGTGTGATAATGAGAACGGTTTTCTGCCTCCTGCACCTGAGGCAAGAAATCCATTCACGTGTTTGAAGATTAAAATGGGTGTTCATTATGGGTAAATAATCACACGGTGGCATTTTTGTAGCGTCGTGTGTGTGTGTGTTCATTATAACTACTCTTGATTTATTGGTAGGTGGCGCTGACATTTTGTGCAACAGCCTTTATCTGTCTTCAATCCAGTGGGGCTACTTTTTTCTTTCCTAGATATATATTATTATTTTATGCAGTGGTTCAAATTAATATTGTAATGCGTGAAGTTTTTTCACTTCGTTTGCTCAGCGGTGCTTTTTTTTCATTGTGCTTGTGTGTGTTTTGTTTCTTTCTTTCTCAAGACTCTGTTCTAATCGATTTTGTATCCTTTATTTTAACCTCAAACATTTTTTCAAGGTCCGGGTTTCCCCTATTTACATTATATCGTGGGTTATCAGTGTTTTCATTTCCCCCGAGACTTTCATAACCACCGCAGACGATACGTTTCTTCTTTGTTTGACTGATTTTGACGAAATCGTGTTGATCTATTTACGATCCTTTCATTGTGTAGCCTGACATGAAATATAATTAGCACAATAGACGGGAAGGGGTTAAAAACATAAACTGTCTTGTGTTTACATTGTTTTATTATGTTGTCTGGTAGCTAAGTGGAGAGACCTGAATAATGTGCTGTAACACGTTTTAATCAAATAAAGAGTACAATCCATTCATTTTTTTGGGTGTATCTTTGTTGTTCATGAGACATTTTGTGTCTATAACCGTCTCGGTTGGGTTGGGTTGTGTTGTCTGTTTTATTGATAGATTAGCAGCTGTTGGGGGATATGATCCGATTAGCCCGAATGTCGTCTCTCTTGTTTGCTGTGAAGCTGTTCCATAGTTCTCGTTTCCATTGTGTTATTTCTATTCTAACGGCATACAGTTGTAATCTAATCTCGGGTAAAAGCATGATTTACAGTGTTAAAAGGTTCCAAGGGTTTTGTTCGAAACATTCTACACCCCTCTGCCTTTGTTCCGTACATCTATTCTTTCTTATCCAGGGCCCGCTCCAAGATTTACTTGATCAAGATATTAGGCCAAGCAGGTGATCAACCCACTGCGATGCGTACATCTATTACCACCTTTGATGAGAGAATTGGAAGCGTGATTACGTGTGTGCATACCTAGTAAGCCCGGTTGTTATGATGACTGGGTCACAGGTGTATGACCTACTGGTTCTCGAGTATCGTCGTGTGAGGCTTGATTAGATAAGGCATGTGGCAGTGGGGGGGGGCAATTCTCCTCTCTGTATGACTTGTTGTTCCCACTTTTCAAACGGCTTTGCTGCTGCGATATAATATAATCTCTGACGTTATTACACTATTTTGTTGCCATTGTCGGCGGTGTGCGTGGGTATATCATTACATTAGAATGTATCAAATTTAATTCAAATGAGTGTTTTAAATGGAATTCATGTCTGTTAAAGTTAATGCCTGTACGGAACACGGCAAAAATCTAGTATTATAGAGTTCGGTTGGGATTGCGTTGTAATGAAGGCCTACCTCAGAAGCTATACTCTATCTCCGATCATAATTGTTTTAAATAGGTTGTTAATTTAAGAGCGTGTGTGCATTACTTTTTTCGTTAGAGAGTCGAGTCATGGTATTGTAACAGTGACAATTTCGGGCTTTGAAAGTAGTGCTTGACTTTCATGTTTTGTGTGTCTGAACGAAGGCTACGGTCTGAGCCGGTCCAGAATTTGTCCCTTTTCGAGTCATTTGACGGGTGTTTTTTAAACCTAGCTATTAACCCCTCCCCCCCCCCCTTCCTCACTCACTCACACACACACATACACACAGATGAAGAGAGATCAATTTGATATGTCTTAACAAGACAGTTTTGTCATTAATATGAACAGCCTAGAGGGAGCTTCAGTAAACTCCGGGGAAATTCCCTGTTTAATAGGCCGATAAATCGATGTGTCTCCTACCGTCTGTTTGTTACGGGCTGCATGGGAGGGAGGGGTCGTCCTGTGAGCTGGTCTAGCGACCTGATCGTCCTGTGATTGTCCGTCTCTGTGTGGCTTATCTTTGGCTTATTTGTTTCTGAACGGAAATTGTCGTTTTGACACTGCCAGCTTTCTTTTGCACGCTGGGTGGTCTGGTTGTCATTCCGTGCTCTTCACACGTTTTATTGGTATTTTTTGGCGGTTTATTGTGTCATGGTTATATACGACTCCGTTAGAAACCGCTTAAAAAAATATATAACACGAAACAATTGGGTTGGATTTTATCTGGCATGTTGTGCCAGTATAACTAGCTTTATTTTGGATGGAAACTGCATCACCAAACAGATTCGGCACCTCCAGAATTTAGGGCAAGCGTCATTGTAAATGCGTAGATGTTACTGCTGTTATTATCGATATACCACCTTTGGTTATTAATTTTAATCCACGTCTCTTTTATGTGACAGACTCACCAGGCAAGTGCTAAATTATTGCTCTCCTGGAAAATCGGTGAAAACATGCCACTATTCAGGTAGATGGGATCAAAGAACCTAGTCCTATCGGAGTCAGACGATAAACTCGGATGTCTCGTTGAAGAACTCTTGGCAGTTGAAAATCGATAAGAGAAGGCCGCTGTGTGAGCAAAATGAATTCCTACCACAAAGGTCACATTGGGTTGATCGCTTGCTTGGCTTAATATATTGATACACAGAAATCCAGCCTCAAAGTGCTAGACTAGCCCTACACTGTAATGGTAAAAGGGAACTGGATAAGAAAGAAAGAGAGATGTTTGTAAGGCACTAGTCACGCTGCTTTTATCAATATTTGATGATGTACTTGAGTTTGAGCTTCGAGTTCTGCCTTATGTCACAACACGATTCGATGGGGACTGACAGTAAAATACACTGCCTTTGAGGGATGTGGGGCAGCATGTTTACTTTTCAATACGTTTCATTGTGCATGACTTCCACCATGTCGTATTGTCGTTTGATGTATTTGGTGGGGTGGGATCCTTGCATAACGGATTGTTTTTTAAAGTGTGAGGTGTAAACGATTTTACCGATCAGTGTGTGTGTCCGGTTACAAATGAAAATTCTGTTCTTTCTGTATTTGTTATTGTTGTTCTTTCCTCTATCTCTTATTTATCCTGTTTCCTCCCAGATCGTTTTATCCTAGATCTGTGGTGTTACCTTTCCATTGTATGGTATTACCTTTGTTTTAATGCGTGGGCGGGCGTGTGCTGCTTTCCTAACTCTATTAAAATTCTCGTTTCGTTTTTTTCCCCTCTTGTGTGATTGAGTGTGGTCTGGAGGATTCTAACACACCCGAGTGTGTTCCCATAGCGTACAGCTGTATGTGTGTGTCGTGTGTGCCACCTACCAGTCACAGTGTTCCGTCCAGGGGTCGAGCTGGGCGATCAGCCGTCGTGTGTGACTGATGGCATGGCCTGTAATAGTCTGACCGTGTCTGACAACCGCGGCATTTCCCCTTACTTACTCCAAGGGCCAGCTGTAGTGTGTTTATTTATCTCTACCCTGTCAGGCTTATTACCACTGACAGACGGCGATGGCCGGGTTCTCTGCATTTCGTGTCTTCTATGTATCATTGATTTTGGGCGGTGCGAAAGTGAACAATAGTGTTTGGAATGTGTACAGTGTTATCTTGTGACACTTCTAGCTACCTAGTAATGTCTGTTGCTGTCTGCATGCATAGTGTATTGGGCTTTAGTGAGAAGCGAATTCGTCCTTTAAAATCTTTGGTCCGCATAATTACTGATTGGGTTTTTTATTTTTTCACTGAGTCTTTTGGCGTTGTCCGTTTACTTTTTAGATTTTCCAAGCTCTTTTTGTTTGTTTGTTTTGTTCTATTTATTATTGATAGGAAATTACACAAGGTGTTTGTGTCGGATTTCTTTTGTCTCGGCGTGGTCATAATGTGTTTGGATATTTTAGGCGTGGTTTATTTACTTGTTTCTCTGTATCGTTACAGTTTTAACTGGGCGGGCTCATTAATGATAACATGAAGCGTTTATCTATCACGAGACCCTTCCAGAAGCAGTCAGTCGCTCCGCCCTGATAGAAGCGTTTTGGTGGTTTAAGGCTGCATTCCTTCGCAAAAGGAGACGTAGGGAGACGTCCCTAGCTCAGTGGTCAAGCCACTAGACTTTGGACGTGGAGGACCGGGTTCCAAGTCCCGCCTGGGGTTCCAAGTCCCGCCTGGTGCGGAATTTTTTCTCTGGACTTAGACTTTTCAAGGCTCTGTCCTGGAGATTCACGTGGAATCTTCTTAAGTTCTGTTGAACCGCCTTTGATATGACCTTTATGTGTTAAAAGGGGCGTTCAAGCATTAGAATTTTAAAACAAAGGAGACGTAGCCTTTCAAATCTTAATTTATTGATTTCGGAGCGATTGCGAGCGAATTAAGATCGCCTCTCGTAGGTGCTGTGCATCACCCTTTAAATGAAAGGTCATTTCAATTTCCCCTGCTGGGGTTTTTGTCGTGGGTAAGTATGCTTGTGTGGGTTACAGGTTGTGTCTGGTCTATTGTGCCGGGCTTATTAGCACATTCTTAGCGGTACACCTGCAGCTGTAGACAGACACCAGGTACACCAGGCCCAGGGGATGTTTGTTTGAAAAGGGGTGGGGGGGGGGGGGGGTGGGGGGTGACGAGTAGGATGTTGTCAATAATGACGGGAAGAATAGCAGTGGGGGATTAGGCTCCAACCGGAATGGCATCACATCCCCCTCACGTTCTCTTTGCTCTCCCAGTGAAGACTTAAGTCTTCTTTCTTATCCAGTTCCCTGTTACCATTACAGTGTAGGGCCCACTCTATGAGACGGGTTTAGTCTGGATCAAAGTATTAGGCCAAGCAGGTGATCAGCGCGCTGTAAAGTGAAGACTTAGTAAGTCTATAAAAAGCCTTTCACGCGCACGGACTGCGTGAATTTTTTCCTTGTCATGAGTTATATCATAAACTTTTTATGTCTTCACTGAGAGAGCAATGAGAACGTGAGGAAAATGTGATGCCAATCCGTTTGGGACCTAATAGGGTATCAGAGGGATAATGTGTCTGGGTTGGGTCTGATGAGTTGAATGTTTTATTGATTTCCTGCTATAATGAATGGTATGGATCTTTGCGGGTAGCAGACTTGTATGTCGGTGGTAACTGTTTTACCGAGGCGACTGGTGTCGATAATGACTATGGGTCCTTGGTAGTTTATTTGTTTGTCAAATATTCCGTGGATGTTATTATGAATTTTGAGTGGCAACTATTTTATTTGACCAAACCCCATTAAATACCACAGAGCAGCGTCGACGCCAACCCCATGTTTCAGCCATAAAAGGCACACAAGATACACAACATGAATGCAGGCACCCCGACCACCGAGCATGGCTGAACACAAGCGTTGGAAATGACTGTGGATCAAAGAATTTCAGCCCACTGTGTCCACAACTCTTTATTGACACCATGAGCAATAATACACCGCGCAGTGTGAATAATAAGCAAGGCCAACAAACATATATAAATGTAGCCCCTGTGGTCACCCCTCGTCTATACAATAACTGGAAGAGTTTGCCTCTTATGGGCTTTGGTAGTTTATCGCCTTGAATTGTTTTTTAAAATCTCCGTGGATTTACTGCAGATTCGCATTTTCTCGAGATAATTTCTAATCGTTTGTCTTGGGGTTATTATTGTGTTTTCCTTCGTTGGCTTTGTATTGATTATTATTATTTGCCTTGAAGAATTAGTTTTCATTATAATATAATTTGATGCAGGTTTTGTTGAAGTGGACTGCAGAAGTGTCCCATCGAAGTAGGTGTAGGACAAGAGCGAAGCGTACGGATTATTTTCGCTTTGGACTATAGCATTAGGCATAGATAGAGATTGGGCGGTATAATAAATAGGTCCTCTATTCATCAACAGGGGG
>JARBEQ010250707.1:0-11184 GCA_030265355.1 Tritonia tetraquetra | reverse complement strand
TGTGTTGCATTGTATTATATTGTGTTGATATTGTGTTGATATTAACAAAGATGATAATAATTGCATTTCGGGTTTCATTTCTCAAGCTGGGACGCCTCATCTTTTGTGGGGTGGGGGGGGGGGGTGTTTGTTTTAGGAAAAATAAACGTTAAAAATAGATTAGCACAATCACGGAGAGTAGTTTTGCATTAATCAAAAGTACTCTTGCGTTATCTCTGCATTGATTATTAATGATTTTTAAAGTTAATTTTCTGAGTTGATATGATAGCATCATTATGTCATACCATCATGTTTTGTTATCAATTCCCTAAAAAAATCAATATCAGCGGAACCTTAAGCATCATAGAACCGGCGCTTACCCCGGTTTCACTGGATAGTAGGATGCTGGTCTATCCCATGCAGATACGTCCACTCTTCTCACAAGACAATTGGTTCCCACTTCTACTCCTCGGTTGCGTAGTGAAACAAAGTATATTGTCTTTCCCAAAGAAACAACAAAGCGCTTGAGATAAACCTTGAAGCCGCATTTCGTCACCTTACCTCCAAACTATTTGCCTTATCTTTCAAAATCTGCTCAGTTCTCTTATAGCTGAGAGGTTTACCACCAAGGCAATAGTAAATTTATATTGTTATGGCTAAAACTTGGGCAACACCTACATGTGTGACACTCATCGTGCCATTCAAGGTTCTGGGCACAATGGGCCGATCACTTGCTTGCCTTATCTTCCTGATACAGAGGAGAAAGACACAAAGAGAGAGATGAAAGAAAGAGAGAGAGAGACAGAGACAGACAGAGAGGAGAGAGAAAGAGAGAGGAGAGAAAGAAAGAGAGAGGAGAGAGAGAGAGGAGAGAGAGAGAGAGGAGAGAGAGAGAGAGAGGAGAGAGAGAGAGAGGAGAGAGAGAAAGAGAGAGGAGAGAGAGGAGAGAGAGAAAGAGAGAGGAGAGAGAGTAGAGAAAGAGAGAGGAGAGAGAGGAGAGAGAGAAAGAGAGAGAGGAGAGAGAGAGAAAGAGAGAGAGGAGAGAGAGAGAAAGAGAGAGAGGAGAGAGAGAGAAAGAGAGAGAGAGAGAAGAGAGAGAGAGAGAGAGAGCGAGAGAGAGATAGAGAATGTCAACCATACACACCTACGAACTCGATCTATTTTCATTATCTAATCAATGCTGTTCTGGTTTACCATACGACTTCTAAAATATATATTTTGCTAGAATAGAGAGAGAATGTGTGGGGAAGACGTGTTTATCTGAAACGGTTTCTGTTACTGCTATTTGCTCGAGGTGCAGATATCAGTCTGTATTACTGAACAGCAAACATTCTGTCATGGGTCCCACCATGTAGTGCGGTTTATCTGATCATGCTGTAGTAGTACTGCATTGAAAGGCCTCTGCACTCAGAGGATAGTGTAGAGGGGGACAAAAAGTAACCTATTTGTAACGCGAGCCGTGGGGTAATATAATTCACATATTTACTCCACGATTCCGTCACCCGTTTTGTCTTTATGGGATGAGATAAGGTCCGAAAATGAGAAGAAGTGATAGAACGTGCCTGTATTGGCTCGTTAAACTAGCACAGACTACCACCAAGAAGATTGTAAAATTTTGGGTTTAAAACATTATTATATTTCCCTTTTATTTATAAAACATCCAATTAATTTGTCATGGTCCGTTCCGCGTGGTAGGGTACTTTGGTTTCTCTAGGATGTTTCATGTCCTATGTGAGCTCCAGTTATTCTCCTTGGCATAGCTCTTAGTCGCGGCCCTGAAAATAAAATATGGCTTTATGTTACTCTCTTGAGAGAGGATAAAGAATCCATAGATTTGTAAGACAGTGTAAGGAAAGGTGAGCGGTATAGCAGCCTGGTAGAGTATTGGCATGGTATAAGACAAAATAGGGATATAATTAATAATATACACAAAATGTTACGACATGCATAATGAAGGTTTAGTACGCACATTAATCATAATGTAATATAGGTTAGTGTGAGTACATACATATATTTATGTTAACTTGTATCTTAAACCTAGAAACCACTTAACGTTACCAGGGTGAGTGGTTTAATTGTTAGTGAGTTAGGAATTACATTTAATGTTATACCAGCGTGTATTATAGTTTTAATTCACAAGGTAATTCCAAACTGTTAAACACCGAGCTTGATTAACTATAATAAATAGACACATATTTAGAGCCTCGCGCTCTCACCTGGTGACGCATCTTTAATCCATTAGAATAAACAATATTAGTCCATCATGCTAAGTTCCGATATCGTCTGCAGAAGAAACGACTGTTCCCTCCGGACACTTAATTGTGCAATGCCCTGAGTATCTAAATCTAGCGTATACTAAATTGGTCGAAAACCCTCGTTTCTCATGATTGATGGGAGAAAGCGAGTATCGTGTGACGAGAAGGGGCTAGCTCCTTCCCTTACTACACGTGGCCTAATGTGAAACATTCATTCTCTATGGATGCTACCTACGGTCACGCTAATTACATTTAACCGTAAGTACGTGACATGCCCATATTCGTAATCCCGATGCTGGCCTAATTACGCGTAACACCAGAGAGTTTTCGTTTTCCCCTGAAAGGAGTGAATCTTAATCTATTGACTATTGATTAACAAAGGGTGTGATGACAGGCGTGATTGTCTAACACTCTATACGGGGAGACGCCTTTATTATCGTACCTATTCACACTTGGGTTGTCTATTTTTTGGTGTAGGCAACGAAGACAAAGGCCCAACGATGGCTCGCACAGGTGAATGGACAATGCGTTTCTGAGGGAGAGAATAATCAAGTGGGAGACATCTTAATTATACACCGTATACGCTAGTGAGCACAATATTTGTGAGAACAACCGTAACATGACGTCATTGTTGCGTCATGTCGAGTTGATATCATTATACTATTTACCCACTGATCCCAAAAATAGAACTGATGAGGGTTGTTGTTTTTTGTTGTTTGTATTTTTTACTTGTTTTGGGATGTTTGTTTTTTTGTTTTATTTGTTTGTTTTTTCTTTGTTTTGTTTTGTTTGTTTTTGTTTCGTTTTTTGTTGTTGGTGGGCTTGGGTTTTTGGGGGGTTTTGTTTAGTTTGTTTTTGGTGGTTTTTTGTTTGTTTTGTTTTGTTGTTTTTTTGTTTGTTTGTTTGTTGTTTTTTTTTTTTTTTTTTTTTTTTTTTTTGGGGGGGGGGGGGGGGGTGTAATTTCATGGAACGTTTTGTCTGCTTAAAACTAATATTGATCTTTTTACCGATCTTTCAAATAATGTTATGATGCAGTCGTATGCAAACTTATTTATGTTTCAATTAATGATCCTGTAGACTGTTTCAAGCCCATCCTCCAGTGTGTCGGGGCCTGGGTCCGTCTGGGTCTGTTCTCAGGCAACTTATTATATGACCTAAATGTAGTAGATCTTCCTCAGAGATGCGTTTGGGATTTGCCATTTTCTAACTAGTCCAATAGTCATATCGAATTGTGTGCACTCGCTAGATATAAAAAAACACCTAATGCGCACTGAAGTTCAGCTTGCACAGTTTACATGCGAATTATGAAAAGCAACAAATTACAAAGAGCTTATCGCACTTTTATATTATCCCCTTACTAAGTCGTGTTATATGCGGTGAGTATACTTTTAACATTTTTAGAGTCCTGAGCAAATGAGCTTTTTCTGGTAGAATTTTATAATTATATTATGATGATGACAATTATGTGCGCTATACAGTGAGTTGACCTTTTTAAAGTTGAAAGTTGTTAGTGTTACGCACTTGGAAACACATGCTAATTCATATCAAAGTCGGGACCTTCGAATTATAGTCCATCTTCGATAGGACTTGATTCCATTGGAATCATCAGGGTCAGAGCCATAAAACTCGAGAAAATTCAAACGAAAAAAAAATCCCAACGTCGCCGCCGAGATTCGAACCCAGTACCTCCTGCTCACGAAGCAAAAGCGTTAACCACTACGCCACGGGGTCCCCCAGTTAACCTATTTACTCCACATAACTAATACTTGCAATGGGCAGTGTAAATACTGGGCTAGTACAATGGAAGTCAAAGGAAGATTACTCAGGGTGTTGTATTTTTTCTTATTTTCTTTGTGTGATGTGGGAACAATTTTCACATGTTTGATGAAAGGCAAGAAACTAAAACTTACTTAAATGGCGGGCGTTATGTGAAGATCTAGGTGGGGAGTTATCTGTGTGGACCAGTGTCATTGCTCAAAGTAGCGGAGCAGAAATTTTATTATTATCATTATTATTATTATTATTATTATTATTATTGTTATTATTAATATTTTTATTATTATTATTATTATTATTATTATTATTATTATTATTATTATCATTAATTCTATTTGATGCAATACGAAGACTGGGAAGGTGTAGTAATGGGAAATTAATGAACAGTTATCAGTAGTAAAACAATATGATGTTACGTAACAAATGCATGGATTGCTCAACTTTGTCTCTTCTCTCAAAATAGACCTGACAAAAGCTCGACAGTGCTAACCGACTTGTGCGATTTAGACGTCATGACGTCACTATCATCTGGAAGGATGCCGTTACCAAAACAGCTCTCCTGACCGACGTGACGTCATCATTTTGTCTCCTGCTGTATGGGCTGCACCACGTCTGTCCACGTCAAAGTCGAGATGGGGAAATCAGAAAAAGGTGCGAAAACAAGTTATATATTATTATCAATTAATATTTGTTTCTTACATCAAAATCACCAAAACCTTCCAAAATCCCAAAGGTCTGTCCGTTCTCCTCCTCCTCGTTCTTCTCTTCTTCTACAGGTCATACTAATGTGTAGGGTCGCCGGCACGTGTTTCTGTTCCCCGTTCCTTTCTATTCTCAGCAATATCCTTCTCTTTTCCCGCTGTTTTCACGTCTTCATTTACACAGTTCTGTAGCCTCGGTTTACCCTTCTATTCCTAGATTCAAATGATGGTTCTTCGCGCCTGTTTAACTGACGTACATAATCGTATACGCATTTTGCCAGATGGCGCAGTGGCTAAGACATATGACTTGATTGGCGAAGGGCGTGTGTTTGAGTCCCACCTCAGGGTTTTTTTTTTCTTTGCGCAAGAGACTTTATTTCAACTGTCTCATTCGAGCCATGAATAGGCATGTGTACTCAATGCTTAACTGAGATCTAGGAAAGTAACTGTGATAGAACAGCCTCCCCCAGAAAGTAAAGTAAATTATATCCTCTATATAGCGCATGTCCACGAAGTTCACCGTGCTCTATTCGCTTTGTATCGTTTACCACCGGCAGTCCATAACACTCCTGTGTCCTTTTACACTCTATTAGGAGTACACAATGCGAACTGTCTGTAAGGCGCTTCAGCACTGGCGTTCTGACAATACCGTTCGCTGCTCGCGGTCGGGTACTCATTTACAGTCGAGTCGGGTAAGCAGAGTTAAGTGCCTCACCTAAGGGCACAGCGCCCGAGTGGTCACCCATCCAAACACTGATCACAGTCAATGTTGCTTGACTACGCTGACCGGTTCGGCGTGTTATCCATTCGACCACCGGCGGGTGGGGGTTGAATTATTATTGTTTCGCTTCACACCAATGGAATCAGGTTAATCCTCATTGAGTCCAGGGGCTCTTGCGGACATGCTTTGTCATGCGACAAATCGGTCCTAAAGTACATTTAGACATTTTAAGTTAGGAGTGCCACGGCTGTTAAAGGTTTAATCTGTGTGGAGTTAGAGTTTGATAAGGAGGTGAGATAAAATGCCTCCGTCATGTCAACTGGTTATCCAAACTCAAATCAGTGTTTTATTCTCGGTGCAGAATTTTTTCGATCGATCTCATTTAAGCAAATAGTATCAACTATTTGATTAAGCATTATGATCGTATGATTTTGATACTGGCAGACGATATCGATGGATAAGAGATTTGATTAATGACATAAAGAACTAGGTGAAGAGAGGTGATTTCCATCACTCCCACAAACAAATTGTAATTTGCGCGGAATTTGAGAAGGGGTGGGGGATTTCATATCAAGCTAAGACCTGCACATGACTGTAGGAGAATTGTTTCAAAAGATTGTTTGCTTCAATCAAGCCCCAGTATTGGTGCAGCTCCACGTTCTACCTCAAATGGTGAGCACACGAGCTCAGTGGTTACGTCACCGAATTTGGACGCGGAGGATCGGGTTTGAGCCCGCCAAGCGTTGGTTTTTTTTTTAATTCTCTGGACGGTTCAGAGTTTTCATTGTTCTCCTGGCGATTCACGTGGAATCTTCTCATTTTCTTTAGAACCGCCTTTGATAGGACCGTCATTTGTTAAAAGGGACGTACAACTTCTAACCTAACAACTTGTTTTCTACCGTAATGTATGACGCACAAGACGGCCTCACATGCTGTGAATGCAGGCATCTTGGCCAAAACAACAGAGAAAGTGCGTACGTTTTCAATTCCCACCTACCCCCGCTCCCTCTCTTCTCCTTTTGCCCACAGCGATCAAGGCAGCCCTTTTAATCCAGCGTTGGTATCGGCGGTCCATGGCCCGCCTGGAGGCCAGAAGGCGGACCTCGTGGGCCATCTTCCAAAGCATTGAATACGCAGGAGAGCAGGACCAGCTGAAGGTGGGCATGGGAGTCTTTTGTCATGGAATGATGGACATCTGATAATTCTCTATTCTATTTCTGTTTCAATAGAAATTACATGTCTTTTTCAGATGACAAATTACACTTTGAGATTATATCGTTCCTTCTATGTCTTCGTTTAATGTCCCTCATAATTGAAAAGATTTAAACAACAAACAACAGAATGTGGTTACAAAAAGCTTAAGATGTCAACAATTATAAACTCAATCAGAAATAAAAGAATACCAACCACAAACCAAATGGATGAACCCAATTGCCAGACGCTGTGTCACGCAATCTATTTCACACACCCACACATTAATACAGTACAGACAACACCTCATCCTCACACATTTCCCAATACATAACACTCTGGGAGGTTGGGGGGGGGGGGCAAAGCTTTCGCTTCATGAGCAGAAGGTACTGGGTTCGAATCACGGCGGCGACATTTTGGGATATTTTTCGCTGCACTTTTTCCAGTTTCATGGCTCTGACACTGATGATTCCGATGGAATGACGTCCTGTCGGAGATGGATTAGATTATAATTCGGAGATCCAGCCTTTGATATGACCTAGAATTTGTTGCCAAGGGCGTAAAACTAACAACATTAACCTTTAAACTTTACGTAACACTATGTAAACAGACGATGTGCAATTGAAGAAAACCAATTACTGCCTCAAGAAGATAGCAAGACAGTACCCTGCCCAAAGCTAAATAGAATTATCAACACCACCACCACCACCACCAACAACAACAACAACAACACCACCACCACCACCACCAACAACAACAACAACAACAACAACAGAATCAGTAGCACACACGATTTGAATAGATTAATAGATAAACAGATCGATAGCAAACACACACACACACATGATAGAGCGAGAAAGAAAAAAGGGAGTGCAGAGGTATGAAGATGATAATATTAATTATATGATAGTTGTTCACACATTCCAATCCCTGGTCTACACATCCCCACACAGCTCTCCAGGTTTTTCAACACAATGCTGGAACAATTCTCCCTGACCAGTGACAACCAGGACGATTTGTGGAAAGCCTTTAACGAACGTCGCTATCTACCTACACAAGGTGGGCAAGGACGGTCAACGAGATAACGCTTATTGCTTGGGCTGGGAAAAAAACAGCAACGGAGAGCAATTTTTCAAAAAAGCTGTTTTCCTTTGTTAGTGAGTAGCTCTCTGCTGCTCTTTCTCTCATCGTAAGCAATACACATTCTCTCTGTTGCCGCCCATCTGGGGTTCGTGGGGGTCGGTGCGCAACCCGGTTTCAGTTGTGTTTTTTTTGGGTTTTTTTTTTTTTGCCTTTTTTCATTTTGTGTTCGGCAAGAACTGTGCACAACGCTGTGCACAATACTGATGTGCGATAACATGGCGCTAGCGAGAGTAAAACATTTTGTTGTTATCCAAACCACATTTATACCCCAAAGGAGCGCTGTGGCCAGCTCCATGTCCAGCATAGCTGAGCACAGAGCTAGAAAGACTGGATCAGGTAGATAATGATAATAATAATGATAATAATGATAATAATGATAATAATAATAATAATAATAATAATAATAATAATTCATTTAATATAGCGCCGGAAATCCACTAGAGGTGCTCAAAGGCACTTTACATAATCAAACAATAAACAAACACACACACACACGCGCGCGCGCGCAGACCTAGACGCTAACATAATGTCTGACATCCTACTACACACGCAAGTTACATAGTCAAAGATACATGCCTAACCAAAGTAAAAACTCCACAAATATACAACACTTGGGGTCAGCATAATATAAATCACACTCACATACGCACACACAGCATGTGTTAAGCACACACACACACACACACACACACACACACACACAGTTGAAAACAACTAAACACTGGTAATACATATCAAAAGAGGGGAGTAAGATGCAATAAAAACAAAATCAAGGCAACAACAATTACTTGGGATTGTATGCTCGACAGAACAGTTCAGTTTTTGGCCGCTCTTTGAAAGAAACTAAGTCCGAGCATGCTCTGGTATTGTAGCTGGTGTTGCTCCAGAGACGGGGTGCACTGACACTAAAGGTTTTTTCGTTAAAAAGTGTGGACCTAGGTAGTTCTTTTAACAGAAAAACCGGTGAGGATCTAAGAGGGCGGCTGGGTTTGTAAACACAAACAATTTCCTGCAGATATGATGGTGACATATCATGAATGCAATTGTAAGAGTGAGTAAGTATCTTAAGGCAAGCAGGTGATCAGCCAACTGTGCCCCAAACCCTGAATGGCACAAAGAGCGTCACATTTGTAGGTGTTTGCCGCTCCCGCCGTGTTGCGATTAACCAGAGTCGACTGTACATGGTTTTAAGTTAATCCCATATTGTCCTAATCATTTGTCAAATTGTCCAACTCACGCTTTGGGCACGTCCTTGGTCGACTGGTTACTAGCTTCGTTGTGAGAAGATACATGATTCGAATCCCTCTTGAGTACAGGCTTGTCTCTGGACGTTTTAGAGTTCAAATGCTCTGACGTGAAGGTCTGTAGACCGTCTTCGATGATAATATGATATATCTGTGCTTTTTTAAAAAGCGTTATACCGTATGACTTTATAACTCACGCCCCCCCCCCCACCCACCCCAACCCCCCTTCACAGCCTGTACCAGTCTTCCAGCGGACAGACGAGTGGAGTCCAACCTCCTCAGACTTGCGGATCCCAAAAAGTTCGCAGTGACCGACTCATACAAAGGCCCCCACCTGCACTACCCGGTGACACGTGAACGGATCAAACAGCTGGTCACCGCTTTCAGGGAGAGAAAAGTAACGATTTCTATACAATCTGTCTCACTGTATTTATTAGTCTTTATTGGAATTTTTTTTTAATACATTTTTCTCTCTTTTCTTCGACTTTGAGTTTGAACTTCCGGCAGCCATCATTAGCTTGTTTCTCTTAAATGCGCAGTTTTTTTTAAGACGCGGGACTAGACGTCCGTCTTTCATATTAGGCCTAAGTGCTAAGCCAACTGGAGAAAATGTGGAATTGTTAGCTGGCCTGGGTCCGATTCTTAATGTCGCATACCAGTTTACTTCTCTGAGACTATTTTTGATGGCACTGTCACAGTTTACCCTTTCCCCGGTGCAGTTCATCATTTTCCAGCGGTTCAATTTTAGTTTTGTCTAAGGGGGCGTCCGTGGCTCAGTGGTCACGTCATTCGACTTCGGACGCGGAACACCGGATTCAAGCCCTCCTAGCGTGGGTTTTTTCTGGTCCTTCTGTGTTTTCATGCCTCTGCCCCGGAGAGTCACGTTATTTAGAACCGCCTTTGCTATGACATCTACGTTGTAAAAGGGACGTAAAACATTAAACTTTAGAACTTTGAAAATTTTTATTTTTTTTACAGCGGATTCTCGTGCGCCATACGTTGTACGACCGTATCGCGACCGTCTTTTGAATTGTTTACCGCTCTAAGTGAGATAACGGAGAGTGAACTTCTAACACAGACTACAGTCGTGTCACGAACGATCGGCAATATTGTATTTATTATCTTTTGTAATATTATGGTCTTCTTGCGGTGGAGAACGGAAAGTACAGTGGATGAGAATCAGCCTTAAATGTAATCATGAAACACAGGTATGATTTATTTCTCTATCATTCCAGATACTCCACATCCACTACTTGTTGGAGTTGTTATACAAGTCACGCCAGGTATTGATGACCCAGCCCAACATCAACCGGGTCTCCTCCTTTATGGGGGGTCAGGTCACGGTGTGTGGGGACCTCCATGGCAGCTTCGATGACTTATACGTCATCTTCCAGAAGGTATTTATTTCAGTCTTGTTTGTATCACATCTTCCAGAAGGTATTTCTTTGGGTCTTCTTTGTATCACTGTGCATGTGAGATGACGCACCATAATAAAGTTCTAACGGGTTTGTAAGTTTTGTCTGGTCTTTGTTAGTCTAATTCCCAAATTACTCTTCCGTTCTTGTCCTGAGTGGTAGAACCTCCCAGTTTTTATTTTATCAATAATTGCTGAGGGGGTACCCACAGGGGCTACAGTAATTTGTTTATTTTGATTAATACTGCTCAGTGCCAGTACAGAGTTGCGGACACAGTGTGCTGATCATTTGCTGGTCTGAAATTACTCGATCCATAGAATTTCCGGCGATGTGTTCAGTCGTGTTTGGTTATCGGGTGCCTGCATTTATGGCGGGTATCTTGTGTGCCTTTTATGGCTGAACATTGGGCTGGCCCCAACACTGCTCTGCGGTATTAATGGGGTTTGATCAAACTCCTCCTTCCCCACAGAACGGCCTTCCAGGGGTAGACAATCCATATGTCTTCAATGGAGACTTCGTTGACAGGGGCAGTCAAAGCGTGGAGGTGATGGTTTTGTTGCTGGCGTGTCTGCTCTACTCACCCAACCACCTTCATCTAAACCGCGGCAATCACGAGGACCCTGCCATGAATATCAGGTTGGTTTGTTTCTCTATTTCATTCAGAATTCCAAATATCCGATTAAATGGGGTGGCTAATTAGCTCAGTTGGTTAGAGCGTGGCCTCTGTCTCCGGCTAGGCGGTGTTGTCGTACGCCGCGG
>JARBEQ010250696.1:0-11186 GCA_030265355.1 Tritonia tetraquetra | reverse complement strand
CAGGAAAACTTTATGCTAGGATCTTAGAAAATAGGCTCAGAAATGGAGTAGAGGATAAACTTTTAGAGTATCAAAAGTGGATTTAGACCAGGAAGAAGTGTACATGACTATATCCATACACTCTGGCAATTAAGTGAAGCAACATATAGATATGATAAGAAAGTCCATTCTTGCTTTATTGACCTACAAAAGGCATTTGAAAAGCCCAAAGAACATGATGTCAATAACAATCTGGTCGAAGCAATAAAATCATTTTATGTTAATCCTAAAAGTACTGTCCAGGTAAAACAATAAATGAGTTCAAAATAGATGTAGGCGTTAGACAAGGTTGCATTCTTAGTACGTTGTTGTTTATAATACTAATGGATTCAATATCAAGTTCCAGTACAACTGCGCACAAACAACATTTTCTCCCTCCCAAACTTCCAGGGTCAGGACTTGATCTTTTAGACATAAAATTGCTCTTGTTTTTATTTGGTCTGAATGGAAGCTGACATCTTTGTTTCATCTTCTACGCCGCAGCAAATTTATGCTTTATTCTGACTGGCTGATTATTATCGTGACGGGAATGTGTCATTTTAGTCCAATGCCGGCCTTACAAGTTCAAAAGGTTAAGAGCAGACTGCTCACTGCAAGAAGGAATTTAATGACATCACCCTAAATATTCTACACCTTTTGTATTGTCAAAGGACTGGGTTTGAGTCCCTCCTTTATGCCGGATTATTTCTCTGGACCTTTCAAACTTTCCATGGCTCTGCCCTGGAGGTTCATGTAGAATCTTCTCAAGTTCTGTACTGCCTTTGATATGCCATTATTGTCTTTATTGTTTATTTTTTGACTCGGATGTTCCAGTACTTGCTGACTTTGAAACTCCAACAAGGGGACATCCTAGATGTGTTCAATGGCATTCATTTCCTTCCCCTTGACAAGAACACGTACCTGCGTATCCAGTGCTTCATCAACAGTTTAGAGGCCAACTTTCCCATAGTCAAGTATACAGCATTCCTTTACAATGAAAAACTAGTGTGGTGAGTGCAGCTTCTATAGGGGCATCTTGGTGTAGCGGTTATGTATTGGCTTTGTGTACAGAAGGCCCTGGGAACTTTCTCCGATTTTTATGGCTCTAACCCTGTGGATCCCTTTACCCTTTCCCTCCTAATGCAGGCAAATGCGACCAGAGACTTCCCATCCTAATGTGGGCAAATGTGGTTAGTTTTATCAAATCGTTCATGGATCATAGACTATTTAGAGGTGAAATTTCTTTTAAACTGATTCTAAACAGTATAAAAACTTTGTAGAGAGTGATATTCAAGTTGATTTCAAACCATTGTACAATGTTTTGGATGATTTGGTGCACGCTAGTGTTGAAAGTAGATCTGATTATGGCGATGACAGTGCCAGAAGTAGTAATATAAACTGACCCACAATTAATCAATTTCATACATTGTATATTGTAATGATTCTGTGAAGATTCTGCTTTTTTTAGTGGGTGATGCATCTGTGTTTGGGGGACACAGTATTTTTTGTGATTTGTTTCAGCTCAGTCACTTCTGTTAAAAAAGTGTGAAAATTATAGTGACTTCCCTTTGCTTAGGCTAATACTAACGTTGGGCCTGAAAATGCTTAGGATGGAAAGGGTTAAGGAATTAAGTCCTATCAGGGATGGACTATATTAATCAGGTCCTGCATTCAAACTCAGGAAATTTTGTATGCAAAGCAGAGATGGACAAGAAACTGTCAGTCCCACCTTTGATATGACATATCGTCTATGTAATTCTCTAAACACATTTATCGAGATTTTTCAAAAACACTTTTTATCCTGTTTTGGCAGTAGAAGGGATTCCCCTACCTTATATGCGCAGGGGTGTTTGAAAATATCAGTAGTATTATAAGTAGTAGTGATGATAATAATAATGATGGACATTTATATAGCGCATATACAGCATTAGTGGTGGTGGTGGAAGTAGTAGTAAGTAGTAGTAGAAGTAGTAGTGGTGGTAGTAGTAGTAGAGGTAGCAGTGATGGTGGTAGTAGTAGTAGTAGAAGTAGTAGTAGTCATAGTAGTGGTAGTGCAAAATAAAAATGGATGACCATTACTAAACTTTCAGCCCATATGAGGAAAAAGCAAAAAGTCTGAACACCCCTGCATGCGATGCTTAGAGACCACTGACCATTAGAAAGCAAGTTTTTTATCGTCTGAATAAAACACGACTTTCCATTGGTCACAGCATTATGAAAAGTTAGTCTCTCCTGTAAAATTTTACTTTGCAGACTTAGGGTGTTAGGGAGTTATACCTGACGATATAATGAGTTGCGAAGCGTGTAAAAATACAGTGAAACTCAGTTATACTGAGAGGTGGCGTTCCAGACAAAATTTCTTGTTATTCCTGATAACAAAGGGAATTAACCAGATCCCCTACTAATACTTGCCTGTAATTCATCAATAATATCTTTCTTTCTTATCCAATTCCCTTTTACCATTACAGTGTAGTGCTAGCACAATGAGTCTGGATTTCTCTGGGTCAAGATACTAAGCCAAGCAGGTGATCAACCCCATATCTTATGGACTTAGTTGATCCGTTCAGTGTGTGCGTGCCTGGCAAGATGCCAGTCCATGCCCTCTCAATCTCAAGTGCATTTGCTTTGACGTTGATGACACACGGCTATTGTAGTTGAAGTAGGTACAGTTTCCTGACACCGTAAGACAAAACCAGGAAATGATATGGAAGAAAGAAGTAGGGATGATTTCTTTGTTCAGTGAGGAAAATAAGAAAGAGAAATGGAGATATGGTGGTTATGGAGTTCTCGTTATTACCGAGGCTCTGATCGTAGAGTGTCGTTATTCAAGTTATTTGTTATATAGCGTTATGAAGGAGATTTATAGTTTTCTCGTTATTGCAAAAGTCTCGTTATTTCTGAGTCGTTAAACATGTTGTTCCATTGTAACAACTTTCATTTGTCATTGTAATTGGTTTGTTTGTTTGATTGAGCCCCATGAATACCACAGAACAGTGTTGGGGCCAGCCCGATGTTCAGCCATGAAAGGCACACAAGATACCTGCCACAAATGCAGGCACCCCGACCACCAAACACGACTGAACACCGAGCTGGAAACTCTTTGGATCAGAGTTTCAGACAAGCAGGTGATCAGCCCACTGTGTCCACAACTCTTTACTGGCACCATGATCAGTATTAATGAAAGACAGGCCAATAAACAAATTACTGTAACCCTTGTGGGTACCCCTTCAGCTATTGATAAAAACTGGGAGGTTCTACCACTCTGGGCAATTGTTATTGCTTAATTATTGCTATTTTTAATTTTCATTGCTCTCTTCTCTGACCTAGGAGTGGCCTGGAGCAGGAAGACATGCGTATCATGTACAAATACCTCACCTCCAGTCTATTTCCTTCATTCATGGAACAAGAAATCCACGGAGGGCAAGGGAGGCCTAATTCATCTTCTGCAGGGTTCGGACATTACGGAAAGTAGGCAATTTGTATCGTTCATTTGTGTTTCGGTTTATTGGGTTGTTTTGGGGGTTTCTTTTTGGTTCTAGATTATTTTGTGGGATTCGTTTTGTGTGGGGGTGTTGATGCTCTGTGAAATGTATATTTCAAAAATATTTTTGATCTCTGAATGAGTTAGGGAAAAATCCCTTATGTTCTCTCTTCCACTAGACTGTGTCAGTGCCTTTCAAATGAAAAGATGGGTGACAGAGTAGATACGCATTTATTTTTTAAGCTGGAGTCAAGGGTTTCATTCCTGACTTTTTGTATATAAATGTGACTTTAGTATTCGAAGCACTTTGCACTAAATTTACTTACAATTGATATTTATAGTTTGTTTGTGTTGTATATTGTACTTGAAGTCTTGTTTGATAAAAATTCCAACTAGCCCATATGAGCATGACAGCACGATATGAAAAGGAATAATCGTCATCATGCAATTTGATGGGTTGTTTTTTTTTTCTCAATCAGATTCATGACGGGTCCCCCAGATCTCAGCAATGACAAAAACATGGGGAAACTGCCACGTGTCTTTGTCAACACGGAGGAGGTTGATGAGGAATGCTATCTTCTTGTTTATACAGCTCTCAATGCCACCATATGCCTTCTTGTTAACGGTTTGTATGCTAGTCCCGGATTACTTCATACTTGACAAAAACAGGCTATCCTCATATCATGTCAACCTTGAGAGTGTCGATTCCTGATATGTTGGGAATTGCCACTATAACAAAATGCCCGATTCCCACTGAGGTGGCATGTCTATACACATGTACCCTATATATATATTTGACGAGTCTTCAGGAATAGTCACATTTCTGTTAGCATCCAAATTTGAATTTTAAAACCACACAGCATAAATATGAATTGCCGAATTTGAGTGACCACTAAAGTTATATTAGGTAAATTCTATTGCACTAAGTTTATTGTAAAATATGCCTTGTTGCATGCTATTTCGTGTGTTACTTAGTTTTTATAGAAGGACTCCCCATTTGGACTATTCTCATTCTTTGTGTGGACTACGAATATGTTTCAGAGCTGAGGCACATTGCACCATTAGGCTCAGGGTGTGTAGAGGAGAGTTGTGTCATTTGTTCAGTCATTTCAAATCACCTTGTTGTTGTTGGTGTTTGCATTATCATGCATTAATCTCACTTGAATCATCAACAATTACCATTCTGTTTTGAACAAGCTGAAATGATGGCTGCTGTACATTTTCATTCATTGAAATTAAACAGTAATGAAAACAATAGACGAAGACACAGAACGTTTCAGGTATTACCCTTCCTCAGCTAATAATAAACACACACACACACACACACAGACTCCCCCTTTTCAACACATAAAGATCATATCAATGGCGGTTCTAAAGAACTTGAGAACATTCCTCAAAACAAAACAACATCTACATCCCTGTGTTACATGTTTGTTTTCGTTACGTGTGTTTATTAGGTGGGGAAAGGGTAATACCCAACACGTTCTGTGTCTTTGTCTATTGTTTTTTGTTGGAAGTTTTTTTTCATTTTCAAATATCAGAGAATAAAGAGAGAACGTTGTGTGCAAAGAATTTTGATAATTAGTATTAATGTGATCTTATCCATATTGGTGCATATTGTTAATAATGCCCTATATTAAAATTCTGTTCTTCAGTTAACAGCCCTATCAACGTTCCTACGTGTCGCAACCTGGATTCTGTCCTAGGGCTTCAAATGACTAAACTTGCCTCCGATATAGGAGAACAGTACAGCAAGAGAGTTGCGGCACTCAAGTAAGTTTTTAAAATGACATTTATAACTTTAAAAGAAAAAAAATGAATGGTTTTTTTTTCTTTGAACTTATTTGAATTTTAATGGCTCATGGAATCAAGTCCCATTGGAGATGGACAATATCAGGCCTTTGATATGACCCAAATGTGTTGCCAAGTGCGTAAAACTAACAGCTCTATGCATTCTTCCTTTTAAAAATTGTTTTCATCGTATGAGTGATAACATTTCTAGGATGATAAATTTGTATGTGTGTGTAGTATATTTCCATACTGCATATTTTCAGTTTAGATATTGCACTTTGTAGCTAAAAGGCGATGGCACACAAAATGGTGCAATTATGCCTCACAAGATCTGGTGTGTAGCTCATCCTATTCATATTATACCACACACAGCCTTTTACAACACATCCCAATCATAATATACCATACACAGCCTTTTTTAACGTGTCAAGCAATACCCAATTAACATTTTTGAAATATTTTCCCTGTATAGAAAGAATCCACCAGTTTTTCACAAAAATATGTTGTTTTTTTTCCCAGCAGTACAACAGACCCAGTATTCAAGTATGTATATTTTAATCACATGAATCTGGCGCAGCAAACAACAGTTCACATTGATCTCCAGAAGAAGGCGGGGGTGAACATTCCTCCAGAAATCCTTCGGCTGTTGGGGGACATCAATGCAGATTTGACAAAGTACGTCTCTCACCAATTTTCTCTTGCTTTTCTTTGGTAACACTGGTTTTCTTATCAAGGAATTGTATCAAGGAAAGATGGAAAAAGTGAAAGTTCCAGAAAAACAGCCATAGAAGGAAAAAAAGTGATATGTCGACCATGGGGTTTCGGTTGCTATGGTAACAAGATGTGCGCTTCACCAATTAACAGATTTTTCGTATTGTAGTTCAACTTTTGTACTTTACATCCATACCAAATTTTATACAATACAATACAATTCAATTTTATAAGAATTTTTAGAATAACCCCAAAATAGTGAGTAAGCAGGGAATAATAAGGAGCTGGCATGTGCGATGTGAAAGGGTTAAGACAGTTGGATACTTACCAAGATATTCATAGTCTTTAAAACAAATGTTCCTGATACAGTTAGATCTATGAATTTATGTTATTCCTTGTAGGACAATGAAAACGTTTCGCTGGGACTTTTTTAAACTCACAACATGTATCATTGTTGATGTAAAATGCATGAAAGTTCACTCAGACTAAAGCCTTTATGTAAAGCAAAGAAGCAAATTTTAAGATATCATGGTATTGTGCTCAGGGAAAAAAAAATTAATGTCGCTGATAATCCAAGTAGTCAAACCAATCAAATTCATGATATGGTTGTAAAGATATAGGCAGAAATTTGTTTACTATAACCACACTTTTCCCTTTCAAGTTCCCGTTGTATATTGTCTAAATTCGTTTTTCTATTATTGTGTTTCGCTTTTTTTATTTTACTCCAGATTTGACGAGGACGGAGAAACAATTGTAAAGACAACATCAGACTATTGGGTTGTGGGGAAGAAATCGGATCAAAGAGAGTTTTATGTTGTCATCAACATGAGGAGTGCAAGCCTTATTGAAATCAACGGTGAGTAACTCTTTGAATTATTTCAATGTTCAATTGGGGTTTGCATGAAAGTTTTTTGTCTTAGAGATCATGTAATTGTCTTTCAGACCGAAGATGAAAAGAGGGCTGGGAGCGTCAAAGCGCCACGGTAATGAATTCACTTGGTGCAAAGAAGGTTAGCTAATTGACCAAACCAATGTAACTAAGGGGAAAGATTTCAACCAATCAGAAACTTTCGTTGTCATTTATTAAAAACTGGAAACAACATCTGTTATCTATGAATAGTTCTCTAATCTATTGTTTCGGAATTTAGAATCCGTTGTCAACATCGGGAACATGCAAAATAGATCCATCTAAATTAAAAATGTATGTAACTAGTTGGGAAGATAATGTTTCATTGTAAAACAAGTAATGATACAAACCTTTTGCAATGAAATTTTAACTTTTGCAAAGTCGAGTATCAGCACGGCTTGGAAGATTCTCTTTTGAGGATAGAAATTGGATAGTCACTTGACAGACTTAGAGATGAAAGAATTGTACTTTCCCTTGTGATATATGGTCAATCGAGTGTAAATGCACTTTCAAATGATTTGCTCCTCGTATTCAAATTATATCCAAGGGAAATAACTCATTGACTATATTTTATAAACATGATTAGTTGTAGTTGTGAGCCTTGTAACATAATATATTTCTCACGTTTTCTAATGATTTGCTCCTCGTACTCAAATTGTATCCAAGGGAAATAACTCATTGACTATGTTTTATAAACATGATTAGTTGTAGTTGTGAGCCTTGTAACATAATATATTTCTCATGTCTGTTGTGGTTTCTGTGCATTTAGTCACTTATTGCAAATCCCACAGGTTTTCTTATAACCCTTGTCATGTCATTATGTAGGTAATCATCTCTGACATACGCTCCTATCTTTCAATTTATTTCTCACTGTATGGCTGACTTGTTTACTTAAGTATTTACTAAGTTATGTAATTACTTGTTATAGTCATTTGTTGGGGGCCTCAGTACCTCATTCGATTTGTATGGTAGGGTAGGTTTTGGGTTCAAATCCTGGTGGCAATGTTGGGATTTTTCTCCTTTGGATGGTGGATTCCTAATAGAATTAAGTGATTGACATTAAATCGGAAGTCCCACCTTTGATATGATCTATGATGAGTTGCCAAGGGTTGTGAAACTTTCTTTCTTCTTTCTTTATCCATAACATTTTTAGTACCTTTCGGTGTAAGGTTTATGTGTGATACACAAACTTTCGCCATTGATCCCTATTCAGTGACATCCTCTTTGCCTCTACAAGCCTAGGTCCTCTCTTTTTAATAATATTTCTGAAACTGCATCTTGACACATTTTCTTTGGTCTACCTCTAGGTAGTTTTTCCTGCTGTTTGAATTCTAGTATTTGTTTAGGGATTCTGCTATCTTTCATTCTGTTTATGTGTCCAAACTTACAACTTTTAAACTTTTGTTCATTTATTTTTGTTTGTTTGTTTTAATTTCAGATGAAGTGAAAAGACTATGCAGCACATACCTTAATAACATATTTTTCTTAGAGTGACTGAGTCCAATGATAAAGCATTGCTGTGCGAGCTGAGGCAGGAAGGGCACCTCTTACTCTTAGTCTTTAAAAAAAATTGTAGAAATGTATTGAATTCTTATTTTGCTATTCATCTTTCCTCTCGTGTTCCTGGTTTTATGGTCAGACACCATTTATATTATGGAAATTTGTTCAGGTCTCATGATGTCATGGGATATCTGTGAAAACAAAATCTGCCATAAAGTGTGCACGAGTCTATTTACCAATGGTATTACTGGACATACAAATGCAAAGTCACGTATCTGCGTTCTACATAGTTTTGAGAAAATGGTCAAAAACAAAACTGACACTTAGAAATAAACAGGAAATGAAGAAGAAAGAAAGGGGACCTTGTAGCGTAGCTGTAACTCTTAAGCCATGTGTGCAGAAGGTCCTAGGTTCAAATTCTGGCTGCGATGCAGGGATTTTTTCGTGGACTTTCTCTGAGTTTTCATGGCTCTGACCCTGCAGATTCCCTATTGGAGATGGACTATAAATCAAAGGTCCTGCCTTCTATTTTATGACCTATAATGTGTTGCCAAGAGCATAAAACAACTTATTTAGGACTGAACGATTTTTCCAGATCTTAGATTACTGACCGTTTTTGCAATTTTTCAAAAATTCATAGCACAAAAAGTAATAGAGATGCTTACATAAAATTTGGGCCCTTAATATTCAAAGTCTAGTTAATCAGAAAATAAAAGGTTCATTCAATTACCTGTGTTACTTTTTGTGTAACAAGTTTTCAAAAATGAAATGTAGACCAACCTGCAGTTTTCATTTGTTAAATTTCTATTTGCAGTTAAACGGAAACTAGACTTGCCCCTCATGGGGACCCGGGCGGTAAAATAAATAGGTCCTCTGTTCATCAACAGATGGTTACTGCCCATGGACTATGTCATTCCTAGTGGTCCATGAGTGGCATCTTGTCTGATCTCGCTCTTTCCTTTCTCTCCCCCACAAGGTCTGGGGTTTATAAATGGACCCGCCACCATGGACTGCGCGTCTTTCCTAGTGGTCTTTGGGTGACATCTAGTTACCTTTGATTTGTTTGGAGCCGTGTGGCGGGTGCTGAAATGACCTATCTGTGTCGATAGAGCCCTAAAACAGCAACAAACAAACAAACAAACTAGACTTGGAGTGATTCTGTAGAAGATTTTTGTGTCGATTCAAGGCTTCTCGTTTATAGTGTGAACGATTATCATGCAAGCCCTGTGTTGTGTGGCATGAGGGAATTTCCGGCCATTACGCAGAACGTGTGTTATGCGTCGCAACTTTTAAAGGAAGAAAACCTAAAACGTTGAGCACCAAGCCTCTCTGTGTAATTCCATCAATTTCTACAATATTTTGTACCATGATAAAACATATTTTTTATCTAGGAAAAAAATAGAATGGATTCTACAAAGTGCAAAAAGCTTTGACAAGATTAATTGCTTTGCTTTTTAGATGGTAGAATAGATTTTTTCAGAGGGTGTGTATAGAAATTACGGGTTTTATTTTTAGCTTGATCTCTTTCGATCTCTTAGGCGACTGTGCCTATCTCCCCATCTAACACTGTAGTGCACCGCAAGTCCCTGGGGTTGCTTCAGAACTCTTGTTTGAAGGCTGCCTCCAACTACTTTGGCCCAAACTTGTATCAAAGATTACACTATTTGGGGAGCCTTTTTTTAGTTTGTTCAGAATATCTGAATTTTTAAACTCTTTTTTCCCGAAACAGTCGGTTCGCGTATTATATAACGTTCGCGTATTATATAACGCTAAGATTTGTTATATCTCGAAAAAAGGTATGAGTAAGTCGGCTTTTCAAAATAGGAATTTCCTTTTATTCTTTTTCTCTTTGTTCTCTCCCTTTGACTTCCTTTTCCTCACCCGCTCCATTGCAGCAATACTGAGCACTTATTTTGTTACTGTGATAAACTTTGTGAATTTTTTTTTTCTTTCTATTTTTTTTTCCTTTTAATTATTTTTTTTAATGAAAGCAATAAATGTGGCATATATGTATGATATGATTTTAGTATGTGTCTTGCATTATGTTAATTATAAAGTCATATTATTTTTAAAAAAAAAACGCAATTTGTCATGAATATCATAATGATTGTTTTTCTGCTCCTGTTGCATTGATTGGTGAAGAAAAAAATAATTAAATGATAATAAAATATAAATTTGGATGAAATGGATAAATGCCTGAGCCTCATTAGAATCTAATTTAGATGCGTTGTTTGTCAGAGATGGAGAAGGTTGGTGAATGGTGATGATAGGACTTTGGTTTTTTTGGCTGAAATTTAAGAGGAGCAATGACAAATTATGGTATCGATGAAAGTAGGAAAATGTGAAAGTGCCACAGAAACAGCCACAGAGGAAAAAAGTGGTTTTGTTGACTATTAGAATTTGCCATTTGAAAGTATGGGTTCGATCCCAAAACAAAACAAAATTACTTCTGATCTTTAAGTCTGTTTTTTTCTGGCATTTTCATATTTTCCTACTTTCATTTTTTGGTCTGGGTTTGTTTTGTTCTTCTTATAAGGTGCTTCATGGATTTCAACATGGTTGTTTTGAACTACCAATGTGTTGATTTCTTTTCCACTCTCCCTTGGTTGTAAACCCCTCCATTAAAAGAAAGCTGAGCAGATTTGGCCACATAAGGCCTTGATGGTAAACCCCTCAGTTAAAAGAAAGCTGAGCAGATTTGGCCACATAAGGCCTTGGTTGTAAACCCCTCAGTTATAAGAAAACTAGCAGATTTAGCCACATTAGGCCTTGGTTGTA
>JARBEQ010250685.1:0-11187 GCA_030265355.1 Tritonia tetraquetra | reverse complement strand
TGATGATATCGATACAGTTTAGGAACAAATTTGCAGGGAGTGGATCGAGCTCACAAAACTTTTTGGGTGATTTCACTTTAAGGGATTTTACAAATTCTTCCGAAACACATTTAAATGAAGAGAGAGAATTACCTTGAAATTTCAGGAGATGATTTTGTGGCATCTAGGTTTTCCCTTATCTTTTTTATTTTTTCGACGAAAAAGGAATTCAATTTTTCTGATAAGTCGCTCGAAGAGGTGCTACACGGCAGTATCTGTTCCTTGGTTTTGCCTAGTAGTAGTAGCCCATCACAGATTTTGAAGAGGTCTGAGCTCGAACCGCAACCTCCAAGTATTCAATGCCCTGTACCCATACAGTCAAATAAAAAACGCCCTTTACCAACAACTGCCATTTTACCAAACTATTGAGCTCAGCGTTATCAAATTATAAACAATAAAAACTGAAACGGATCTTCTTTTACATTTACGTCAATAAAGCAATCAGAACACAAACAACGTCAGTCCGAGAGGCATTTTTTTCTAGAATTATCTATGTCAATACAATTGTTCCTCAATTCCCTCTCCATTAAAAGTGGCCGATTAGCTCAGTTGGTTGGGGCGTGGGCTCTGTCTCTGCCTAGGCGGTGTCGTCGTACGCCGTGGTGTGGGTTTGATTCCCATTGTATGATTGTCGACATTCCACGACTTTTCTATGGCTATTTTCCTGGCACGGTCACGTGTTTCGTCCTTACCGTCCTTACGTATTGATGCTATGGCATTACTGTTGGCCTTGAATTATCTTTGTGAATACTTCATGAATGTTTCGTTATGCATGCGTTAAAAGAAGTCCAAATCTATTAACGTTCGTAAGTTGAAACGGAAGCAATAGAGAATGTATTAGATGGCACGGGAGACAATCAGTATATTTCGTCTCTTATAGATATATCTCAAGTTATGTCCCTTATGTTTAGATTCGACTGCCTGTAGAAATGATTGCCTGGGAGAACAAAGGCGTATGGGCGTATCACGTTATTTCAAGGGGAGACAATAAGCTTAAAACGAGAGTTAGATTATCCATTTTTATTTCTCTTACACTCAATTTACCTCGTAAATTTGAACCATTTAAACACAAAATAGGTTAGGACACCATGTCTTCAGCAGACCACTCTTTTCGGGCGCTGAAATTACCTTTCCCCTTGGACAGCGCCCTAAAACAAAACTATAAAACAAAATGTTCCCGTTAAAACATGAAATTATGAGTTTCACGCCCTTTTTTAAATCTCGAAAGCTGTCAAACACAAGTTAAACGTCCCACGCGAATCTGCAGGACAGAGGCTTGAAAGCGCTGAAATCTCTCGAGGAAAAAAATAGACTAAAACACCGGACCTCCGACAAGCGACTTTAACACCGGGCCATGAATGTCCTAACATTGAGTTTTTCCCATCGCCAGCGAATCATGAATCACGATGTTTACAAAACCTGATTATAAAACACTTTGGGGACAAGAAACAGACCAACGAGACCATTGAAAACCCGATTGTCTAAAGTGCTAGATTCCCGGAGTGTGAACTAACAGAAATTGCAGTATTTGAGATCGAGTTAATACTTATAAAAATAGTGTCTTATTTAAGTATATTTAAAATATTTCAATAAAAAACAACATTGTGTTGTCTGATACGCAGATCCATTTTTATAGCGATTTTCTCCAAACTATGGAAGTGATACTTAGAGATAATTTGTGACCATTCCCAACAAGACGGATCACATGTCGTGGATTTCTCTTTCGAGAAAGTAACACAAACCCTTGTTGGGTCATTATTGATGTACTTCGCCAACCCGTTTCACCCTCCAATACCTCGCCAACCCGTTTCACCCTCCAATACCTCAGTAACCAGTTTCACCCTCCAATACCTCAGTAACCAGTTTCACCCTTCGACATCTCCGTAACCGGTTCAGTACCCTCCAATACCCCAGTAACCAGTTTCACCCTTCAATATCTCAGTACCGGTTTCACACTTCGATATCCCCGTAACCGGTTCAGTACCCTTTAATATCCCAGTAACCAGTTTCACCCTTCAATATCCCAGTAACCAGTTTCACCCTTCAATATCTCAGTACCGGTTTCACACTTCGATATCTTCGTAACCGGTTCAGTACCCTTCAATATCCCAGTAACCAGTTTCACCCTTCAATATCTCAGTACCGGTTTCACACTTCGATATCTTCGTAACCGGTCCAGTACCCTTTAATATCCGAGTAACCAGTTTCACCCTTCACCCTTCAATATCCCAGTAACATGATTTTAGTACCGCTGTAAAGAGGAATTACTATTGTTGACAATGACACCACTATCTCCAAACCTGCCCCAGTTAGGATTTCAAGGGTTGGACGACGACTGATACTCTTTAACTCTCTCACGCTTTTACCGATATGATATTATGCAAGCACGTTTACCGGTTTAACCACGACCAGACTCCAAGATCATTTCTAATCATTATTCAAAATCAAAAGTTGACTGTGTTGATCTCTGTGTAACTTGTTTTCCCTCTGTTCACAATTTTTCCTCAATCGATTTTAATTCCATCTCCTCCGGTGTCGTCGCTTTCATGATGTCATTGTCGCTACTGCTGCTCTTCTCCCTGGAAGGAAAGGAGTGACATAGGTTGTTACAAATTAGATTGTTTATTATTATCCTTATTATTAATTTTTTTACTATTATCACCATCACCATTATTATTATTATTATTATTATTATTATTATTATTATTATTATTATTATTATTATCATTATCATGCTGTTGTATTAATACATTTTTAAAAGAAAAAGATTATTAGGAATATCATTCATGTCAAAACTTATAAAGAGCTGTTAGTTCTAAGCTCGTTTCAATACAGAATGTTTATATTATCCTAGCCAGGCAATTCAACAGAACTTGAAAGATTCCACATGAATCTCTAGGGTAGAGTGGAACGCTTCAGAGAGAAACTCATGTACAGACAGTATTCCAACACAAGACGTCCCCATCCAGAGGTGAGTGGCTTAACCACTCCGCCACAAAATATTGGGAATTTTCATGAAAAAATATGTACTCAAACAGCATCTTAAACATATTGATGGCTTAACCCTTTTCCAATGAGCCTCTAGCTATCTGACATTGACAAGGAAAGGGATGTAGCCTATATCTTAGAGGTCATATGTGTCTAAGTTTTAACTACCGTATAATATTACGATTATGATATCAAAGTAAACAGTGATTAACATATTCTATAAATAGCCTCAACTGTAATGAAAATATGATCATTTCAAGGAAGATGTGTTGACATGAATTTATTAAATTATCGATATATGTATATATGTGATCAAACCTTTAAGAGTACCTTCTGGGCACGTGACCAGATCGTGTCCTCCCATTGGCCGATACGACAGACGTTCTCGTGTTAGCCAGTGACATGCTGAATCGGTACGCTCTGACAAAGGCACGCCCTCTGACACATGCGCAGATGGCAAACTTGAAGGACTGTCGGAAGTTCTTGGACATGAAGGCGTACACAATGGGATTGACACAGCTGGAACAAACAACAGTACTCATTAGATGTGTTTCTATGGCTTGTGGGGAAAAAATAACGTCTTTCTTTCTTCTTTCTTATCCAGTTCCCTTTTACCATTACAGTGTAGGGCCAGCACTATGAGGCTGGATTTCTTTGGATCAAGACATTAAGCCAAGCAGGTGATCAACCCAGGGGGAAAAAACCCACTAATCATAATATATTTTTCTATGGCTTGTCTCAGGTCCCAAACCGAGTGTCATCACATCTCCCTCACATTCACGTCGCTCTCTCAGTGAAGACCCAGCCAGTCTATAAAAACCCTTTCACGCACACAGAGTGCGTCAGTCTTCCCTTCTCATGAGTTATATAGACTTTCTGTGTCTTCACTGAGAGAGTGATACGAATGTGAGGGAGATGGGATGTCTTTCCGTTTGGGGGCTGAAATAGGGATTAGAACTGGGTGCGGAGAAGTGGGTGCTCAGCTAAATAACCGTGCACCGCTTGACGAAGATTCGGGTGAACAGCTGGGGTTTTTTTCTTCTATGGACCATTTAGCTTTCAATGGCTTGTCTTCAAACAAACGCCAAGTCAAAGAGAATCTCAATCCGTACTATATACATAATTTCAGGAGGTTAAACCTGCTAACATGGATATTTGATGGTGACGCGGTTGTTTTCGGAATACGATGTTTGAAATCAATTCGTATATCCAAATATATATTTATTATTATCATTATTATTATTATTGTTATTATTTATTTTATTTTTTTCAATTATTTTTTTCGTTCAAAAAGTACTCGATACAAAATGGCATGGTCGTAATGCATTCTTTGATCAAAATTATGTGAACTAAAAAAATATCCCACAAAAAAATCATAAATGCGTTCTATCCGGTGCACGGATAAAGTTTCCTCACTTATTATATAGTGAAATACGCTGAGTTGACTATCTTATTGTTAATTAGCTTTGTTCTGACTACAGACCACCTCCGATAGGATTTGAACTTTCACAGCCGGAAAAAAACCCTTTAACCTTTATGACGTGTCTAGGATTTGAACCTCGGACTTCCAGTTCCTTGGACGAGGGCACTATCACTACGCCACACGTGAGTCATTAAAAGTTATTGAAAATCACGATGCATGTCGGAATGGGCGTGGTCAAAATGATAGCTGATCATACTAATTTACCTATTCAAATAGGACATGAGATGAAACGCCTTTCGCATGGGCTTCAGGTATCCATAGTTGAGAGAGTGGTGGATCTCGAAGGCAACCAGGAGATTGTCGAACATGATGGGACCCCAACACAGTGCGAACAGGACTACGATTACCACAAGCATGATAACCAGCTGGGGAATAGAAACAACAGGTAAAGTCTTTCATGATAAGTACTATGTCTTTAACAACCTGTTAGGCCCATGGGACATATGGATCGCTCGGTTTCGATACATGTCTTTAACAACCTGTTAGGCCAATGGGACATATGGATCGCTCGGTTTCGATATATGTCTTTAACTTTAACAACCTGTTAGGCCCATGGGACATATAGATCGCTCGGTTTCGATATATGTCTTTAACAACCTGTTAGGCCCATGTCGATAGTGGGAATCAAACCCACGCCGCGGCGTATGACAACACCGCAGAGACAGAGGCCACGCTCTAACCAACTGAGCTAATTAGCCACACCCAAAAAGGTAGTTCATTAGTCAAGGCATCCGTGCGATCATATCGTCTAACACCGCCCACTGGTGTCGATTTCAAACTCCAATCGGCGAGTTGGATCTCCCTGCGAGTGAGGCGGAACCTTTTGAACTCACGTTTCTTGGCGGAACAACAACAAATAGCCAGAAACGGACATGAAAACAAGTAAATCAAGATATGGAAATGTGTTATGAGTGCCAGAAAAACACAGAAAAATATCCTTAGAAAGAAAAGTGGAAAAGACGACATGAAAACAAGATAGCTCCGTAGATAACGGTAACGCGATGAATAAAGCATTATAAAATGTGTTATTTACATTTACGTCTATTCTCTTCTTGGCAGTAACGCCAGTGATACACTGCCGTATATACAGACGACTGAATACATGTCGTACGAAGTCCTGCGACACGCAGTGAACCACTACTTGACTAGTATAGTGTGCTCTATTAAAGTGGTTAACTGCATTCGTGCGACAGGCAGCCGTCTATATACGACTAGCGCGTCACCAGGGTAAAAGGTATTTTTTAAATATAGGTAGCTGTATATAGATGTAGGAAAATGGAGGTTTGTTGTTTGACCGAGCCCCATTAATACAACAGAGCAGTGTTGAGGCCAGCGCTATGTTCAGCCATGAAAGGCACCCAAGATACCCGCCATAAATGCAGACACCCCGACCACCAAATACGACTGAACACAGAGCCGGAATCTTTGGATCAGAGAGTTTCAGACAAGCAGGTGATCAGCCCACTGTGTGAAGATTGAGGTGCACCGGTGTAGAAAAGTAACCTCACCTGTTTGGTCGTCTTTTTGTCGTGACTTGTTTCGTCCTTGACCGTGATCCGTTGGTGTCCCATAGAGCCGTCCCCGGGGGAAAGTAGTGAGTGGTCAGCCCCGCCCGTCGTCCGGGTCCTGTTTCGATGGTTCACAGGGGCCACAACTCTGTCAAGAAATAGTGATTAAAAAGTTGTTAGTTTTACGCCCTTGGCAAATCATTATAGATCATATGAAAGGCCGAACCGGTTTATAGTCTGATATGACTTGGTTCCATAAGATATCCACAGGACCAGAGCAATAAAACTCCGAGAAAGTCCAAAGGAAATATCCCAACGTCACGACTGGATTCGAACCCTCTGCGTGCAAAGAAAGTTCGTTACCACCACGCCTCGGCCCTCCCAATAGTGATTAAAAACTCGGATTGGAGAAGAAGTTAAATAGACAGTTAAGACCAAATGATTTTTAAAAAATCAATTAAGATTGCAAGGGTATGTAAATAGAACGAATGAGCAGAGAATCCTTCAATCAATATTTGAGTGTGAACTGTAACGACTAAACCACGAGGACAATGTGGATAAAGGTCATCTCTGATATTGTAAAGAAAAGAGAAATCAATTTAGTTGCCGCTAAGAAAAGACGTCGACATGGAAAGGAGTGGAGGACGTTTATTCTGTATGGATAAACCCGACACTGAAAGGTAAACCAGGAAATGATACAGACAGAAAGAAAAGTCGCGTCCACGGGATGAAAAGAACAAGACACCTTATCCTGGCCATGCCATGGACATCTCAAGGTAAAGGAGAGAAAGGAGGGCTAATGGTGTCCAAGAATGGTTGAAGAGAAGAGAGAAGAAACAGGGAAGTCGTGGTTGGCCAATGACAGAGGTTAAATGGAGATAATAATTGGTTGACCTCGTATCCTCCCACCTTACACCGAAAGCGACTAAAGGTTATTGATAAAGAAAGAAAGAATTATCCCACGTTTGTACATCTTTCTCTCTCGTCGCTCTGTGGAATTCTAAAACTTGATTTATTTAGTGTCAAAGTGGCATCTATTGACCTACGAATATTTTAATTCACTCAGAGTGGTGGTAACATATTATAACAACAATAACAACAAACAAGCACAGCAAAAGAAGAAAGAAACCCAAAACAAACAAAACAAAAGTTAAGTTATTCTTGAACCTAAAGTCGTTACCTTTTATGAAGTTATTTTCCCCGTGGTTTTCCCCATTTAAAAGCTGGTAGCACTACACAACTAAACATGTTTGGATGGAGAGTATGATAATATTGTTCTAAAAGACGGCTATTTATGCTCCTAAAACAAAGAATGACTTTCTACGTTTATAAGAACAAACAAGTCATCAATAGATTCTGTTGTTTGTAGAATGCTCTCTCGCAGCAATTGAAATCTGATTTGTTTAAACCACCATCCGCTTAGTAAGGTCGTCTTGTTATCACGAGATAAATAATTCACAGTATACATTTCCTCGTGGTGTTTTTTCACACCATTTCCTTGTCATATCAACCGTTGGGAAATAAAAATGAAGGTTATCGGGTCCTGTCTTAGAGTGATGTGTCTACGACTGATAAGGCACAAAGACGTTTTTATAAGAGTTTAATTTAGGAAGAGTTCGCTAGCCGATGGCAATTGAGAATGTCTTGGTTAGACAGCATACAGGCCCCGTTTGTGAGGAGTCTGTGGGCGATACTGTTGTGTAGGGACAATATGACATTAGGGGAAAGGGCAATCTATTACTGCTTTTAGAATTTCAAGGTTTTTTTTCCTCCAAGATTTTTAAAAATTTGATATCACAGACTTCACATTAAGCTTATGTACACAAATTATTCGCATGATTTGAAGATACGGTCTACGTTTTTATTTCAAAGCTTCCTTTATTATTTCCTGGTTTACATTTTGGTATCAGTTTATCAGGGACGAATAAACTTCCTCCACTCTTCTCTATTGCCAATTAATTTTTTTGCACCAACTAAACTTATTTACATTACCAGAAATGACTTCTGTTCACGATCTAGATCTATCTGCTGGTTTAGCTTCAGAATATATTATGAATTTTTATTTTAAAATCCCACAAAAACTAAAACAAAAGATCAACTTCATTATGGTTATTTGCCATTAAGTAAACCTAGTGCCAAGAATCTACCCAGAATAATTCTGCATTAGTCTTGCTCTTATTTTATTTTTATTTTTTTACACCAGACTTAGATATCGAGATTAATTAAAGAGATTCCTACCTGTGCGAGGGATAAGAGGTAGACATTATATTTTTTAAAACACGCCCTGACAGCTTTGCAAAGGATGATATTGACAACATCCAACAAGGTTTATGGGATCAGAATAGAATTTAAAAAGCCAATTTTGACCCTTTCCTGGTGGGCTTGGATTTTAACCGTACTGAAATGCTCACGACTAAACGTCATATAAGTGAAATCAGAATGAAATAAAGGGGAGCTGGAGCTGGTACATCGAACCAATGAAAGCAGGAAATGTGAAAGTACAAGCCCCAGAGAAGAACATAAGTGGTTTGTCGACTGTAAACGGCAACTTCGCCCCGACAAGGATAGTGGGACACGCGCTCTACTAACTGAGCTATCTACCAAACTGTTGTTAGAATGATTTTCCTGATTTCATTGGTACTGTTTACACACTAGACTACTGCCTGGACTCGGAATCTAAAACTTTTTGACTTCAATAAACCCAAATCCAAAAGCTGTCAATGTTTGTTTATGAAAGTTTACTTTTTGACGTTAACACTGCAATACGCAAGGAGCCAAAGCTGTCGACAATTAAAGATTAGAGAATTGTTAGTTTTACGTCCTTGGCAAATCATTATAGATCATATCAAAGGCGAGACCTCCGGTTTATAGTCCATCTCCGATACGACTTGATTCCATAAGAAATCCTCGGGGCCATGGCCATTAAAAAAAACCTCTGAGAAAGTCCAATGGGAATCAAACCCAGAACCATCTGCGCAAACACCGAAAGAGTTACTGCTACGCTACGACCCGCCCTGTTGACAATGATAATAAGATGTCTCAACACGTTGGATAGGACGAGGAACACAATCTGGTAATTGTCTCTTGTTATATCCTAGGGTACTAATGCCACTTAATGGTCGTATCATCTTTGATGATCGCAGTGTGATCTTACTGGTAAGACTATTATTGGCTGAACCCTGGTGGAAGACGATCGTGGAACAAAAGCCTTTCAAGGTCACGTCCTAGAAGTTTGTATAGAATATCCGTTCATAGTGGTTACGTCCCTTGCCTTTGGGTGCGGAGGTGCAGGTTAGGGTCCCGCCATGTGTGATGAGATGACACTTCACCCTCTCTGGGACTACCCCTACCCCACACCCTAAAAACCCCTACCCCTACTCAAATCACCCTTGCATAATAGTACGGTAACCAAATAGCCGTCGAAACCCCATTGCATATATATAATTGAAGCTTAAACTTTTGTTGGGGTTAACTTGTTTGAAATTATGGTTCCTGAGCTAGACCAGTCATAAATATAACGGGACCTGACATTTAACACTTTACCTTATACTAATATGTGACCAGATGTCGTTTATTGGATTCACCCAAAGCTAATTAGGAGACAAATAAATGTGTCTGTCCAATAGCACAACCTGGGGGTAAACACCAGTGAGAAAGTCAGCTATTATTAGCATCACCTTTGGTACGTCACACGGCCATCAAAAACACGTCAAACGGCCATCAAAAACACGTCACATCATGTTTGGGATTTGTTCTATGTACCTATCAGATTGTTCATGGCTCTGCCAGATGTGATGCCACTCGGTTTGGAACCAAGTATGTCATTACATATCCACCCAGTTCACCATGCTCTATGCGCTTTACAACGTATACGAGGGTGAATGAAGCTGGTTTGGAAAGTAATCCGAACAAGAGACCATCAGGCGTTAGGTTAAATGTAAAAAAGGCGTCGGGTATCCTTGTCTGTTTGACAAAGAAGTAATTTCAACGCCGGGTTCTGTAACCCAAATATAATCATGATGGTAGAATGCGACGCGAAGATAGTCTATGCTTGGGTCTACAGGCGGCGACCAAAGGGGAACAGACTTGCTGTAACACGCCATGCAATTGCCGTCTTAGGCCGCAAACGGACTGGCATTACATCTCCTCCACATTCTCATCACTCTCTCAGTGAAGACACGTAAAGTCTATATAATTCATGGGAACGGGAAACTGACGCACTCCGTGCGCGTGAAAGGGTTTTATAGACTTTCTGAGAGAGCACGAAGAATGTGAGGGAGATGTGAAGACACTCCATTCGGGGCCTAAGAAAATGTAACAGTTTATAATCTCACACCCTTTCGTCACAGTAAGGTCTTCTAAATCCGTATGTCTACACATCTGTCTACGATAGGACATGAAGGTCCCACTCTAATCTGTAGAATTAAGTATTTATTCTTAGGAACAATCAAAAGACTGATATCCTCCACTCCCCATCATACACCTCGCTCCTAATAAAGATACGAACACCCCATCTCCTATCAAAGTGAAGTGATCAATAGTTCATCATCAGTGTCATGCAGGCTATCACCTGGCCCAAGGATGAGTCGTCTCCCAGTATCAAGTTGTAGGAGCACCTGGAGGACATATCTAGGACAGTAGCATTTGTCAAGGAGACAGGATAAGAAAATATAGCAACAAATATCAGGAAGGACCTTGGAATGACCAATATCATAGAGGAAGTGAGAGAAGTAGACTAAGACTGGGTTGGTATGGACACTTACAACGTAGTGACAAAAATTGGTCGACATGGCAGTGCTAGTGAAAAAAAACGGAGGAAAACATGAGAAGAAATAGACATACGATGTCTGGAAAGACATACAATGTTTGCAAAGACATACACTATCTGCAAAGACATAGAATGTCTGGAACGACACACAATGTCTGAAAAGACAGACAGCGTCTGGAAAGACATACACGAGCTGCGTGCGACTCCTGTGGTTGCTCTTGACAGGATGTTCTGGGGGAGATTCCAAGCCGCTGACCTAACCTAGTAGGGAAAAGCGAGGAAGAGCGAGATATGGGGAAAAGAGAGAGAGAGAGCGAGAGAGAGAGAGAGAGAGAGAGAGAGAGAGAGAGAGAGAGAGAAAGATAGAGGGAGAGAAAGAGAGAGAGAGAGAGAGAGAGAAA